>JAPYYW010001355.1:0-30432 GCA_030522545.1 Cremastinae sp. A BG-2022a | reverse complement strand
ATCAATTTATACAGCGCATTAAACGAAATTGTATAAAGTATACGCTTAGAATAATTGTAAAACATCAATTCAAACATGTTGAAACGGAAAAAGCGGCCGTGTTGTTGCTCGTATGGATAAAAAATACGGGAAAAAATTTATCAACGCTAAATTCCCAATATGGACAAGAAAATACGGAAAAGAAATTATAGGAGAGTGATAAATTTCTATCTTCGAGCTGTCTCAGATCCACGAACTTTCAACGAAAGGTCGTAGAAAAGAAAGTATATTAACACTTTAGAGCATAATACATCGTTTTCCAAAATAGGCTCATTTTTAAAACGATTGTATAGTGACTAAAATACTATATACATGATTTTATTTTTGAATATATGAAAAACTTTTGTGAAAAATATTCGAATATGTTTTATTTTTATAAAGAAAAGAAACAAATGTTATTGGAATGACCAAATACTACTTGGTTGATGAAAATTTTTCAATTTCATATGATTAATATAACTAAATAGCAATGGAATATTGTCAAAGGAATATAATGAAATGCAGGAGGAATACGTGAATAATGAAATGAGTATTAGGGTGGGGGATAATTAGTGTAGTAAATGATAACTAACCTGCCGAAAGCCGAGACGCTGGCGGGTACAGGAAAAGGTAATCCGAGACTGAGTCCGCGTAGGCCGAGATGGGGTGGCGGCGGATGGAGAAATCCGCCGACGGGAGGGACGAGAGGAACGGCACTGGCGGCGTGTCCAGCAAGATTATTGGCAGCGGTTAGATTGCCGATGCAGTTGGCCGAGCTTACGAGGCCTTGATAATTCGGAGGGAGTGTGCAACCCCGCATGGCGCGCCGGTGGTGATGATGACGTCGTATCCTCCTCTCACGTCTTCGCGCCTCTCTCAGATGATCTTCGGCCTGGCTCGAATGAATTTCCGGTGGATTTTGTCCGCCATTTGACTGGGAATGGTGATGATGATGGTGGTGATGATGGCCATGATGTCCGGAAGTGTCCAAGAGTCGCGACCCGACGGCGAGCTCGGTCTGAGCCTCGGTCGAGGCGAAAGAACGCTGGTTCGTCCTCTCCGCGGGCTCTCGCGATTCCGAACGAATCGGAGATCGCGCCTCTGTCGAATTTTCCTCGTTCCGCGTCTCCGGACTTGTTTCCGTCACGTTCCCATCTCCCGGAGACGTCTCTCGAGTCTCCACGAGCTCCTCCTCGTCGTTCCTCGACTGTCGTCTCGGCAAATTGTTCTGCTGGACATTCACACCTTCGACCGTTATCACGCTCACGGGCCTCGGGGCATTCTCGGATAGAGCCCCGGCCATTTTACCACGATCCTGCTGACATCGATTCTTTTCTCGCGTTTCACTCTTTTTTTTTTTTTTACTTCGACAGTTTTTATTCTCTTTCGATTTTTTAATACTTCAGCATCCAAACACTCGCGATTCACCAAACACACCTCTCTTCCAAGACTCGGCTCTTTCGGCTCATCTTCTGCTTTTACTCCCTGGCTAAATATTGCCTCGTTCCTATACGAATATTAGTTTCCGCTTTCTCGACAAGTCCATGTCTGCGCGAAACTTCAGAATTACTGTCCTCTCTCCTCGGACTTTGTTTGCCTGCAATTACGAAAGAGCTGAATGAGAAAATGATAATTATCGCAACGACGACGACGAGAAACAACGTATGTATTTTCAAACGTTATATTCAACAAAGTCAACGAGCCAATTGGGTAAAACAAAAACGTTGAGACCATCAACTCCTCGTAAATGATTGTTAACTCGAAATATATATTTTTTCCGGCAAAAATAATTCCGCATATCGCGACCAAATATCGGAACTGAAAGAAAAGAAAAAAAAAGGAAAAACGAGATTAAATCTCGCTGTCAAGCGTAATTTATACATAGCCATTTATTCAGTAATGTATATGTGTATATAAAACGGGACGAAACAACGTGACGAAAGCACCGTTTCAGCTCTGGTTAACCGGTCACGTATGCCCGGTCTTAAAATGAAAAGTGCGCTCGGTACGGATCGGAGTTTGTGTAGGAGAGCCACTATTTTGTTCTAATGATCGGCTTTACCGGGTGAAATGGAATTTATTTGAGCGTCGATAGTTTTCGACTCGCTCGCTCTCGCTATTTCAGCGTTTCCTTCGCCTTGCCGACCCGGAGATTGATGCTCAAATTGAGCGATAAAAAAATAACGAAAAACAAAAAGAAAAAACAACTACATTTATCTCGAGTTAAGTTTGTGCGCGTATTTCGTTTCTCATGTAACTGTAAAGTTACGAGCCCTGACGCGCCAAAGAAATTGCGAACTTGTTCTCTCTCGCACTCTTTCTCTTTCTTTCTCCCGGCCGTTCTCTTTCTCCCGCGTGCATCATACAGTCTCGTATATAACTGCACCTTGCCCTCTCGCGAGCGCCCGAGCCTCCGTAAAACAGCTCGAAATTCAACGTTTGTACGAAAAAGAAAAAAAGAAACCTCAAAGTTTGTGAGCTTTACGTTTCGTTAGAGAAAAAAAAAAGTGGTGTAAAAAAAAAAGAACAAACACGCGCCAAGAGTTTTTATTGCCTTCATCATTTTGTGAACGTGAATCAAAGTTGAGGCTCAATGAAATAGAGGAGGAAAATAAAGAATCGCTCTGGAAAGTTATTCCGGCGATTATTCAGAGATCAATCCCCGCGGAGCTTCGAAAAGTGCACTCTAATAATCGTGAATTTTTCCGATCTGGCTTAGCACGATATTCCACTTGAAATCGTATATTCCGGGTGAGAATAACCGTTTATTGGATAATCGATCGATCTATTCGCGTCTAAACCTTATATTTATACTCCCAGGTAACCAATTTATTCAACGTGGACCCGTATACTTGTGAACGTGTTCTCGCACGCAGTATTGGCCTATCTGCTTTCACACGTACACGTATAATAAGAATCTTGGATTCGCAATTTCGATCCAAGTTTGCCTGTACAATATATATACATAGAAAAATATAGAAAGATCGAACGTCTGATGCAGCGCGTCTACGTTTCTGTGTCATGAAATTAATTTGCCAGTGGAGATGCGCGAGCGAGATGAAAAATAAAAGGAAAGGAGGAATGAAAAATGTCAATTCAGGACAAGAAGTTGTGTTCCGAGGTGGCTCCCTCTCGAACGTACCGTATCTTTTTTTTTCAATCTTTAAGATTCAAAATATACGAAAAGAAATCAAGAGAGAGCTTTTTTTGAAGGACGAAATCTTTTTTCGAAATTTCAAAGTATACTGCACGAAATTTAGTCCTCGGAAAATCAATTTCCGTACGTAACCCTTGTTATCCTAGAGCGAATCCTATATAAGCGTTGGGATTGATCGGAGATAATAGAGAGACTGCTGTGTGAATCGACCGTGCGAGCTCAACTGGGATAAAGAGCGAGATAGATAGAAAGAAAGAGAAAGAGAGAAGTCCGTGTCAAGATAGCGGGTCCAGTGTAGTCTGGGCCAAGCCACTGCGAAGCTCTCTCCGGGGGGGCATTCGAGAATCCTATACACTCACAATAACTTTGTTGTAAAAATGTCCTACCTTTGAGTAAAATCCAAGCCGCGTTCTCACTGCCGACGGTGAACCTCGATTCACTTTCGATCGCACTCTAAATATTTCTATATATAATTATACTTAAATGATAAACAATCGCACTTCCCACAGATATAAAATTATCGTGTGTTATAACTTTCATTATCGGAGCTTCGAGCTTCTCGATGCACTGCACGGACACTTGCGAGCATTTGGACACATTTTTGGAAGCCCGTACTGTCAACCGTACACGGACTAACTACCGCGATGAGAAAAACACGCGAGGACGCGCGGAGCCTGTAGGGATGACAGAGTCCTGGATTCCATGTTGACAGAACGAGTCGGAGATAAATATTTACAAACAACAACAAGCAAACGGGGAAAATTATGCTCGAAAAAATATGTTGCGAGGCTCAATGGTGGAAGCTCTTTGTTTTTTTTTCTCCTCCTTTCTCTCTTCCCGCTACGACAAACAGAGATGGACTCGTCCGTGTCCGACGATAGGACATGGAGCACTGAGGAAGCGAGAGAGTTTCTTTGGTATACCGGAGTACACGGCGTACACTTCATTTTCTTTCTCCTTTACTCCCACCCGTTTCTGAGCGTGCATCGTCCGGAGTCGCGCGCGCGCCTAATCATTTTTAAACGCAGCGTCGCAGTGTCGATACTTCGAACTACAGTTAGTGCTTTGTCGATTAGTTAAATACCTGCATTACCAACAGTCAACAATAAAGTATCAACACACACAAGTACCAATTTTAAACGCGCTAAGCAGCGTGTCTATCTGGATCCAAATAATCTTGTTGAAAGATATTACACAAAAAATAAACTTACGTTTGAAAAAAGTTTTTCAAGTCTAGTGAAATTGATTGGAAAACAGGGCTTCTGCATCAATCAGCTTTATTCCAAGATCATAATAATAATCTTTTACAATCGTTAAACCAAATAATATATTTAATGCATATTGAAACAAACATGAAAGGAGGAAAATTGAAAATTGGGGATGTTGGGAAATTGGTTGCAGTTTCGACGACTGCTCTGGGCGGTTGCTGGGTTTGGATGGCCGTATGGGTAGTGGAAGGGGATAACTTTGTACAAAAACTGTAATTAGTAATAATATATTTGTATAATTATATATATATATATATATATATATTTAATATATAATATTTATACATCATGTAAAAGCAATGATTTCAGGTGATGTCCAATAGCTGCTCGTTAAACACCAACGAATAATAGCTAATAAAAATATTACAAGTCCCTCGCGATCGCAAGAACGCGATAAAATTCAAATTAGCAATGCTTAAAAATTGATAAGTACGCTTTGCAAAAATTGAGAGAAATTTTTGCAAAATTTGTTAATATTCAAAAAAATAATAATAAGAGAGAAAAAAAGTTAAAATTGACATTCTTCCTAAATTCACTGCTCAGGCATGACATCTATTTATAACTATACACCTACAATAGTTAACAAGACAAGTCTGCTGGCTGCGAAGTAATCGAGCCGAGTTATATTTTAATTTTTAATTATTTTTTTTCTCGTTTCTTCTCATTTAATAGATTAATCTTAAACGGTAAGTTGATTTTCATTTCTTTTTAAGTAGTGGGGGTGGTTTAATATTGCGTCTCGCGCCATGAACGTTCGCGGGAACGCGAAGACGCGACCGTTCCTCGCTTTTTCTCCTCCTCTACGAGGCAGGACGGGCAGGGGGTCAATAAACATTCTCTCCTCGGAATCTTGGAATTCATTTCTTCGCTTTATCGAATGATTATTCTATGCGTAGGAATTGTCATTGGTCACGTGGACAATCGTGATCAAAACACGGTATATAAAGAGCGCAGCTAAAAACATTCTCTCGCCTCTTACTTTCAATCATAAAAAAAATACTAGTCGAACGATTCTATAGCGGGAATCGTTTGATAATCAGTTGTCTCTTCCTCTCAATATGTATAAAAAGAAGATAAAAGAATTGGTGTGTAAAAATCGTTTTACGTGTGGCTAATAAATACTTCATATTTTATACAATAAAAATGATTTGATTGGCAATTCGAGATGTATACATATATATATTTGTTTCTGCGTTGAATCATTTTATGGAATTTATTTCAATCGCGTGTCAAACAATCTGAAAAAGGCTCGTAAAAACGGAAATGCGATGATAGAACAAAAGCTCGAATATCGTTTAAAAAAATGTTGCGTATCGGAATGTGTACGTACGTGCTTGATTGGCAAAATTCGTGTAAAATTCGGAAGTCATCTCTCTTTCTCTCTCTTTCTCCCTCTGTCGTTACAACACGATAGCAGAGAGAATAATACAAAAAAGTAGTGTACAAATATTCGACGTACAAACATGTCGAAAAGTAAGCTCGGTCAAAAAAGAACTTGTATTATTTTGCACCCCGTATTTCTGCATTCGACTTTACAAAAAGGACGTAGAAAAAGCCCTCTGGCGACTACGAATAGTATCGCAAAAAGTTTGGGCCGAAATTGTAGTAATATGTATATCAGATCGTAATGGAAAAATGTTTTTTTTTCTTCCCTTTATATCGCTACACACCCTCGTTTGTGCAGCGGACCCTGTGTAAAAAACTCTAGTTCAAACATGGCAAACGTGGCCATCATTTCTGCCTCTCAAAACGGTCAAAAAAATGCTGTACATGTTGGCAGCAAAAGAAAGGATGGGTGGTAATAATAATTGCAATAAAAATTACTGTTAGCCAATAGCTTAAAAAAAACATAGACGAAAATCAGACAAAAATAAATCTGCCTGACAATTTCAGCTACCCTCGCATATACGAATATTAAGTAATTTTTTCATTACTGTCGTTCTCTATACTCGGCGGAATGTCTACGACTTTTCACTCGACGATTTTGATCGGCAAAATTTTCGAATGAATCGATCGTAATCACGTTACAATAGTTTTTTTCACTCTTTTCAAATTGTTAGTCTGTATATGGCAACGGCGAAGAATGATGAACGATCATGAGGAAGATACTGAGGAAGAAAAATATCCATCGAGGATTCACATAACTGTAATGGCAGTCAAGGATTATGGATTGAGGCCTTGGCGTTTTTCTTCTTCTAGCATGGCGTCGAGCTCGTCTGTCAAATTAGCGAGCATATTTCCGATATCGTTGAGAACATCGGCCGGCTCTCCACCTCCACCCTCGACTTTGTTATTACCGTTATTAACGTTACTGTGACCAGCCCCGATGTGATGGGAGGTCATCACGTGAGTTCCAAGACCACCTGGACTACTCGCGTATTCTTGAACTCGACCAGCTCGTTGTTTGATAGTGCCCGCGTTCTCATTCGCGAATGGAAGGGAATCCGACTCTGTACTGGAACTTGACTATAAAAAAATTCAACGTCAACGCTGAGACGATACTTGTAAATTTAATTCTTAATCAAATAACAAAATAATTTTCCAAATGGGGTTCGTGTTCCAAGTATGATACTTTACATCGAACCAATGAATTTTTATGCAAGGGAGACTGTAATGAAATTTAAGAGAGAATGCTTACCTTGAAACTGGCGTCAGATCCGTTGCGATGTTGAAGAGCAAGCGTAGCAATGAGTTCGTGTTCCTCGTTAACGTTAACGCTGACGCTTCCCCACGAACGAGACATGGTCGAGGGCGGTCGATTCATTTGGGGAGTCGAGGGCATTGTCGGGGCTGGCGCAGGTGGCGGTGGATGATGAAGATGATGATGTATGTGATGATCGTCGCAACTCGCGGTTGGCACAGGCCCGCTGCAATCTATAACGACATCGCCACTTTGATTTACAGCGACACCCGGAGCAACGAGTTCTCTCGAGCTCTGACGTCTAGGTGGTGACGGAGGTCTCCTCTTCGACAAATTCGGACTGCTCTCCAGGCCATAGGTCAGCTGATATTTGTTGTCAAAGTCCCGTGGAAGCGACTTGAATTGTCCCGGAGTTGCAGTTACCTGATTGAACCACTGGATCTTTATTTTAATTTCATTCTCAAGTCATGTGAAAAGTGTGCTATTGAACGAACCAAAAATCGTCTGACAATAATGTTTATTAAGATGAAAAACTAGTCGAAAAATCGTGGCTCGGTTATGCAATTTAATTAATAATAAGAAACAAAAAACAAAAGAGTTACCTTGGCGACAGGTCGTGGGCGAACGAGACAGTGTCTCGGCCTCGGTAATGTTCCTCCACCTCCCTCGGCATTCGTCGCGGCTTCGTTCGTCGGTGTCAAGTCCCCGTCCTCGAAACATCTCGGTCGCCAACCAAGGGGATCGGCGTGTGACGTTGGGGCCGGGGAAGGCGGGTAAGTCAGTGGAGCGTCTTCGAGACTCTCGAGAGATTTTCCTCTTGAACCAGCACTTCCTCGGCCAACCGTGCCATACTCCAGATTTCCTGGCAGAGCGGCGTACATGCTTCTCCACGTCGACGTCGCCTCGTTACCGCCCCGCTGAAATGATCTCAGAACCGGCGACGAACAATCCTCGTCTGGAGACGGTAAATCCGGGCCTCCGCGTTGAATTACTACATCCTTTGGGAAAAATATAATAAAAAATGTATGCTAGGATCTATGTAAAAAAATTTCGCAAATACGAGAACGCGATATCACGTATTTATTTTAAAAAATATATAATTATATCATAATAAGGATGAATAAGGGAAAAAAATTGATTTCGTACCTGCGTGTGACCAGGATGGGGTGGAAGACGCGCGAGATCCAGCGGTTGAATTCTTTTACCGGCTCTGATGTCCTTGACTCGTTTAATAGCGAGAAGCAATTTTTTCTGATGACCGAGGCGCACTATTCCGATATCCTCGAGGTCCTCCCAGGTCAGTGTCGTCACGTCCTCGACCGATCTCATTCCTTGCTGGTGGAGAGCTCCGAGATATTCTTCCAGTCTCAGCAATCTGAGCCATTCTTCGAGAGAGCCTGGTACATGCTCCGGCAGACCGTCACCGACGTTCAAATTGTCGATCTCCGCTTTCATCCGCTTCCTGTGATTCGGTTTTTTTATACCTAGTAGAAAAATAGAAAAATAATACGTCAAAAATAATAAATTTTTATTACTGATGCTGGTTTAGACCTTGGTTAAACTCAAAAATAAAACAAAGATGTAAATAATGGTTTTCTTTTTACCTATCGCCGTCAGATCCTCGGGAGTCATGCGCGTTATCGTAGCGAGATCGTATCCGGCCGAGGCAAATAGTGGAAAATACTCGTCGAACTGTAATTCCGTGAGCCAAGCGTGGACTACGTCGAGATCAGCGGGCCTGTCCGGATGACTGCCCAGCGAGCTTATCGAGCATCTGGGTGACGATGCGAGTGCTCCCGGTCCTCTCGGCCCACCCAAATGGTAACCAGAAGCTCTTCCAGAATCGAGCGAAGCCGTCGAGTGTCTCGAACCGGATCCTGACCCTGAACTTCCGGGACTGTCGCGCCCGGGGCTTTGCGTCATGTCGATACCTTGACCAAGAATAATATTCATATATCAAATTTCGTCTCCGAAATACATTTTTTCACGAATATTCAACACGAGACGAAAAAAGTATTCAACAAAGCCACTTTTATTCTTCTTCTTCCACGAATATTATTTTATAAATTCATTTTAAAAAAGTAGTAACTCTTTTTTTGATATTTTTCACAGAATATGATAATGGGAAAATTAATTAACACGTTTTAAGTAAAAAATTGTATTTAAAATACAAAAAAATACGCGTGTGTTTATCTCGTAATAATGCGAATGAAAAAAAAAATAGTAGAAAAGAAAATTAGATGCATGCCGTGGGTTGAAATAGATAATTGAAATGATTACCTTGATCCTCGGCGTGAGCGTATTTACCGACGACGGGAGGAAAGGCGAATCCCGGGTGGGTGAATATCGGACCGGGACTTTTGCCGGAAGGCATTCCGTAGGATCCATCGTCGCCGGTGGATCCAGCGCCGATCGCGCTACCGCCGCTGCTCGACAGAAAACCGCCGTCCTCGCTGCTCGCGTATCCAGCCGAACCGAACGACGAACCCGAGTGTCGGAAGACATCGGGCACCGCGGGCGGTGCCACCTTCTTCACCTGGGCAACGGCTTTCGAAGGTCGGCTCATGCCGCCAACTGCAATCCAAATAAATTGTATATTGAAAAATTATTCATTTTTCTCAATAGAACTACACTTTTAAACTATATTTTTATTTCTAAACATATTAAATTTATTGACTAAACATAATAAAAAATTAAAAGAAAGAACATAATAAAATGCTGTCAACTTGAAAAGAACATAAATCAAAATACAAGATCTTCACAACCGCAGATAAAATTTATTAACTGCAGGTACAACATTAACTCTGCTAACTCTTTGCTGCTAACTCTTTCGAAAAAAAGTACAAAAAATATCGAATTGAATCTGAGATATAATTATTCAAGACTGGAAATCGTTGGCAAGGAATATAAGCGGAAAACGATTGATAAATGCTTAAAATGTGATAAATAATTTATTTGAGATGAGCTTGATTTATTTCGAGCGGGCATCTGTACGGATTGAGAACGCAGCCGAAATTTTAATATTTAATTTTCGCTGGCCCACTTTCACAATTCACGAGCGCCATTTCCTTGACAACGACCTTGAAAAGATGGTCAGGATTTTATTCTTCGCAAACGATTAATCACGAAGTATTTTTTTAGCGAAACGACGGGAATAAAAGCGGAAGAAATGAGATACGAAAAAAAAGATACCGAGTGATTTAAAAAACTGGATGTTCGTTATTTTATTTGATTACATCACAAATTCGTTCCAGGCGATGCATCACTACGATAAGCACACGCGACGCATCGATAAAAATCGAGACGAACAAACGTCCACGAATCAGAGCACGCTGTATAATAACTCTCGCTTCATATTGTTCCTTCTTACTTTAAAAACGAAAGTTGACGACAAATTTGGAGAAATGGAGAACCGGAACGCGACTCGGTTTAACAATATCGAGCTCGGCTCTGATCGCGAGTTTCGCGACGACTTTGCTCTCGGCCCGGGACACGAAGACCAACGTGCGGGCGGGAGGGAGAGGAATCGGAGGGAGAGGGAGAAATGGAAGAAGAAAGAGCGAGAAGAAGCAGGGACGGGATGAGAAAAAGAGAAAAGAGAGAAGGAGAGAGAGAGAGAGAAAAAGCGACGACGAGAAAAGAGAGAGAAAAAGATTGGAAGAAATGTTAAAAGCGAGCGAGATAGAAGTCGAGATAGCCGCAGTAGCGAGTGGCTCGCTGGGTCCTTCCGTATATACATCGGAGTAGAAAGGGAGAAAAGGGAGGAAAGAAAGGAGCGAGAGAGAGAGAGAGAAAGAAGCGTGTATATATTTTCGTGCACACGTATAGCGATCATTCTCGCACACCGTTGAATTTCTCGAGTGCAGTGTACCTACGTAGTCTCGTAAACAGGTTCTCATGGGCGTAGACTCTATTCGAATCGATTGAAAAGCTTTTCGAACGGGCATAAAGCCTGCGACGTCGTCCTCGAGACGAGGACGACGACGTTTTCTCAAATTATTCGAATATCCAAAAGAGCTTTTATACTTTATTGCAACTATAACAACGATCTATTTCATTTGATAAGCGTATTCTTCCTTTTTATCACTTTTCACTGTTCCTCAAAGTAAATTTCGATCAAATTGAAATTTAACCAAGTGCAATGAAAAATTACAAAAGTTTCCAAGAATTGAAGTATTAGACTTTTCAATGAATTATTCTAATATCCATAAGAAATCTTATATCACAACTACATAACAATAACAATCAATTTAATATGAAAATAATATATTCGTACTTTACCACTTTTATAAGATACCCAAAAAAGTTTCATTTCGAGATACACATTATTGTTTTTCCACTTTCCACAGATATGAAGTGTTCAAGAGAAAAAAAAAATTCAAAAATTTCACAAATATAAAATAATAAATTTGGTCAAATAATTTGAATAATGCAGAAAACTGATAAACTTCCGTTTTATATAAACTATTTCAAATTTATATTTACTAAAGTAGTAATGCACACCGGTAACTTTTAAACCTTCAAGCGATTATTTTAGAATAACGTCATTCAAACAAATTGAGACGTAAAGAAATTCTGAAGAAAAAAAACATTTAAAAAAATATTTTACGAGATTAAAATAATTCTGGTATTTCAAATATGTATATTCCGAGCCTCCAAATATTTATACAAAGAGAAGAAGATATCGAAAGATCGTCGAAAAGTATTTTCTGACTCTCGGAGCAGTGCGTTGAAAAAATTTGCTCAGCTGTTTTCGTATAGAAAAAAGAAAAAGTGATCGGTGAAATTTGGAGTTTTCAATTTGGAGAGTGGAAAAGAAGGGAAAAAAAAGTGACAAGAGAGTTTGAAATATTGAATGTATACACAAAAGACTCTGAGCACGTGTTTCCTCTCGACATCGCCGGGAACATATGCGTGACAACGTTCCACTCTCGTCGGAAGCCACAATTCACCGAGAGATGAGACTAGACACACGTCCGGGAAAAAAAACGTGGAAAAAAGGGGTTTAGGGGAAAATAAGGAATAAAAGAACAACAGAAGAATTATGTAAAAAAGAGGAAGGCACGCGCTCCGCGTTGATAAGAAACTTTAATTAAAAATTAACGAATACAGTCGTATTCATGAAGGCGATGAATGAAAAATTTTAACGACGAATTTCTTCGAACTTGGCAAGACACTCTTCGAATAATCGATCAAGTTTTAAGCCAAAAATATCTCTGAGAAATAATTTTCACAATTTTTCCTCTACAAGAGTAAAAAATCCACTCTTTTCTCTTACAATATATATTTTTTTAAATAAAGAATTGATACACATTAGTCTTGGAATAAATGACTCGTGCAGATTTTTACTCCGAGGAATGTTTAGTTTCAGCCGGTGCTCGAAATCAACAGGTTGTTGATTTTTCCTATGAGACTTTTGCCACGTAAAAAAGGAGAGAGAGAGAGAGAGAAGAAAAATGGAACTTCGTATAGGCAGTGCGGTTATCGTAGTTGGATAACGTGTGTAATAAAGTGTCGGAGAGCATGAAGAGAGCTTGCACACGCTTCTCCACCTTCGGAAAATTTTCTCGCGTGACTCGCGTTCTCCTTCCTTCCTACACGATAAATATCTCCAACACGGTACGCACACCATCCGAATTATGTTTCGCCTTAATTAAATCATTTGCGTTTTCATCGACTATGAATTATGCACCAAAATAACTACTCGACACCAATCCCAATCAATTATTTCTATATGACCTAACAAAATGGTTCTGCATAGATTTCGATATTATCGTGGTTTTATCTCAGTCCATACATACATACAATAATAATGAACAAACTTTTTTTATTTCAAAAAATACTTCGCTAAATATGTGTATAAATTTTTTTCGAATATTCGAATAAATTATTTGTTCAGCTACAAATACCAAAGTCATAACTTTCATTTTACTTCCACAAATATATTTTTGCGAGAGAAACAATATTTCTTTAATCATACAGTGCGGAATATATATATTTTTGAAAAAAGGTAGAATCGGAGGATGGTAATTTTTGAAACGTACACAATGTAGAAGCTCCGGAGTGACGTAAGTACACGTGAGAAATTGCGAGAGTATCCCTCGCGGAGCTTCGTAGTCAGGGATAATAACAATAACAATGACGATAGTAATGACAAAGCGAGACGGAGGATCATGGAGCGTTCGCGGCAGTACAATTAAAGAACTGGCGGATGAAAGAAAAAAGAGAGTGAGAGAGAGAGAGGAAGAGGAGAAAAGAGATGACGAAGCTGGGTCAAGCAGTTGCGGGACACGTAACTCATCGGGTTAGCCTACTGGCTTTTAACGAAGCAGCGTATGCTTAGCGAATAGAGCGAAAAAAGTGTAAGAGAGACTCTGGCTTATTCTCGACTCGAATGAGCCGCCGCGGAGACAAACACGAAACTCACTCCGCGGGACTCATCTCCGCGCAGTGACGCGAATAAATGTCGAGACTGGCGGCGTCAAATTCGCTTTATAATAAGCTAAACAAAAAAAAAACAAAAACACTTTTTGATACGTATTTGAAAAAATTATCACAATTCATTTTGTAACAGAGTTATTTTTCAACATTTTTTTAATGATATCTAAACAATTAAAAAAAAATTTAACCATCCATATACCAAGAGAAAAGTATGGTACATTTTTTCAATAAATTATAGAATAAATTATAGAACGCCTCTACAAGGTTGATTGATAAGTCAATTGAGTGTAAGTTTGGCAAAATAAATGGTTTTGTTCGAATAAATGTTTCGAATGCGTGCTCACGCCGATAAAATAAATGTCGAGGCAGCCCAAGTATATGTCAACTCACGTGAAAAAAAGAATTCCAAAATTCTCGTTGATCTCAATTACAGGAGAATAAATTTGCTTACGAGACATAACGATTGCATAATCGTCGTGCGATTAAGATTACTGGTAAGATAGATGACGGAGATAAGGCCTGTAACAACACGACGAAAGCAAAGTGACCAATTATGTAGTGACTCGCCCATTCGAATATCTATCGGTTCGTGTATGCCGCCGACTATTTTATCCTATTTTATTTTTTTCCCCAAGCATTAACGGTTCGAATCGTTATTTAACCGGAGAGAAAATTCTCTATATCGACGATTCCAAAAACTGGTCTATACAATAACAAGATACGAGATTACAGTTCGAGATGAAAAATTGGAGGAACTTTTTTTTTCCACAAACCGACGAGTTATCGTGACACGCTCGAATTTTTTCCAAATCGATATATTTCGTCTCGGCGTCCCGTCGCACGACACCCTGTACATCGATAAATACTGTGGTAGATAGATATGTACGTGTACATGTATATTCGTCGCGAGCTGGTCTCTTGACCCTCTTTTTTCTCGTCTCCGCACTCCTTTTTCTCTTTCTCCGTGACTCCTGTAAAGCGTAAAATGGCCTCTTCTCTCTGTGGTTTATGCGGTCGTCGAACGATAAAGAGAGACCTCTCTTTCGTACGGCGTACCCCGGTAAAACGGGTTTGTCTCGAGAGAACGAGACACCCGCAGAAAAGCATCCAGGAACATGAAAAATATCGAGTTCAAATGATACAAAAGGAAAATAGCTCATCTTCTCAAATACACTTCTTACATACAATAAATGTTCCATTCATATAAAAAAATAAAAAGACTTATATTGGAATAATACTCGAGAAATAGTTTGATTTTTTAATTTCAATTGAGAAGAGAGGGATTCTCAATAGAGAAGAGAGAGTTTGATTTTATATACCTATATATGTGTGTTTCCTTCATCAGCTATTAAATATATGTAAGAGTTACATAACGAGAATGAATTTTTTCACTCGAGTCCTTATTCGTGTCAGCAGCGGCTGGGTAAATAAGGGATTTAATTGAATTGGAAAGAATTGTGCTCGTTGCAGAGATTATTCAGCCTACAGGATTTTTTGCGTATCTTCGGCATGACTGGCGAGCGAGCCGTTCGCGGCTCTTTCTCACCTACGTACAGGATTTAATGGAATATACAGTATAGTGAGGAGGAGGAAGAGGATGGATGAGGAAGAGGAGGGGGGGTCGTGCACCTCGGACTCGTCGAGCGTGTTAATTATCCATTCTGCTCTCGCGCGCGAAGCGTATATGGTCGCTTCTCGCGCCGCGTGCCAGAGAGAAAAGCCTCCTGTCCCTCCGTCGAGTCGCCTTATTCGACGTATTTCGTATATATATAGTCTATATAGGATATATTCGGTACATGTACACATTCGTGAACATGCATGCCCTATGCGTATGTGTGCTTGCACACACTCACATATTTGAACGTGTTATTCCGATCGTGGACTAAGATTTAACGAGGATCTGGCACGGCAATTCCAAATCAATCGGGAATATCTTCCACTCTTGCCTGATGTACAATGTGACGATTTATTTTATTATTATTATTATTATTATTATTATTATTATTATTATTACGTGCAAATCTAAGATCTCTCTTGGAAATTTATTCATATAGCCTCGAAAAATATTTTTCTATCGCTCCTTTTCCGGCTGCAGAAAATAAAGATTTGTGGTAAACTTTTAAATTGCTGATCGGGATGAATATTTTTGTGATGTACTCCGTTTTTTTATACGAGCGACAACGCGGCCGCTTTTTATTGACGTGTTTGAATTGATATTTTGCTGTTCTTCTAGGTGCACAATTTTTATATGACTTTGCATAATGCGTTCTATTCTGATTAGTTGATTAGAGGTTTCATCTCTTTTTTTAATATAAATGATACATCCGCACCGACATTTTTAAAAAAGTATTTTGAAACGACATTATAAATTAGAAGCACTAAACTATTCACTTTTTTGAAAATTATAAGTGTAATTTTCAATCATACAAAATTGAATTAAACTTGTTGAATTATTTCTATGAAATGTTTTTCGGTAACGAACTACCTGGCGAGACCCGACACGTCTTACCCCGACACTTTATACCGGCGTACTGATTCCAAATTGTGTTATAAAACCGAAAAATGAAGACCATGTTTAAAAAAGTCAAAAAACTGATCTAAAAGTTAATTTTTTCGATTTTCGCAAAAATTTTCGAATTTTTTTTCTCGTTTTTAAGAGCCTATTCAATCGGAAATTTCCTGTAGATAACGAAAATGCTACTTATTCGGGACGAAATTCAAGAATTCATATTGAAAAATTCAAAAAACTGATATAAAAGTCAATTTTTTCGATTTTTCAATATTAATTCTTGGATTTCGCACCAAATAATTATCATTTTCGTTATCTACGGGAAATTTCCAATCGAATAGGCTTTTAAAATCGAAAAAAAAAATTTCAAGAATTTTGGTGAATTGCACTGGGTTTCGTGGACTCATGAATATTTCAAATAGCGATATTAAACTAAGGGAAATTCTTAAAGTTTTTACAAAAACGAAGGGGATGCCTCAGGAATTATGTTAATTCGTCAATTATTTAAAAAGTTATCACGCTTTGAATATTTTCGAAAAAATTGAAAGGGGTCTACCCCTTCTTCTAGGTTCTTCTAGGCGCATACTTCATATTTACAACTTCGCATTAATACACTCTATTCCGATTAATCGATTATAGAGGTCTCATGTCTTTTTTAATAAGGGAAAATTAATAAATTATATTTTGAAATTGTTTTTTTGCTGCGTTGTAAGTTTTTTTTTGCGTCTTTTGAGAAAAAGAGAGAGAGAGAGAGAGAGATTGAGCGTGCATGTTTTTAAAATAAGTAAAATTTATGTTTTTGCTTACGTTGCAGCAAATTTTTCCAGCTCCCGTAAATTTTTTTGATGCATTTGTCGAGTGGCGTGGAAAGTCCGTTGGTAGATCGGTCGCGATTTTTATTGCTTACGATACGATGAAGATTTCCTTCGGACTGGCTGCGAAATAGGTTCGTGCGAATCGAGGTCGGTGCATCGATTTCGTCACGATCGTCGAACTCGGAAGCCCGTGAAAGCATTTTTCGCGATTTTTCACGACTCTCTGACGGGGAGCCGACGGTGGTCGCTCTTTCGTGCCTTTTATTATCGCGTCTCGAGGTATAATTATTTTCCCGAGGACACGCCGCGACGATTCCCATTGGGATCCAAGACTCAACGGCTGGGTCTCGAAAACTCAAGTAGGTCGACGACTGCATGCTCGGATGGTTCTTTTTACCGACCAGGCTCGAAAAACCCGATGACGAGCCACCGCTCGAATTTCGATGGAGAAATCGCTTTCCTGGCGGCAGAGGCGGCGGACCGAGCAAGCTATTCGGAACAGCAGTTATCGCCATTTTTTTCCACCGATTAAACTTGTCCAATTTTTCGTTTTCACTCAAAATCCATCAATAAATGTCACTCTCGATCGGACATCACTCAAATTACTCTTAAAAGGAAAAATCATCAAATCAATAAATTATTCAAATTTCGACCACGATTATCGTCATTATCGTTCACGGAAAAAGATTATTCGATAAATATTTTTCGATTTCTCTCATATACGCATCATCTCAATTTTTCATCTGCGCCGATTAATTAAAATTTTAACGAATCATTACAAAAAAAAATGAAAAAATGAATCGAAATATAAATAATAAATTGCGAAAAATTCCTTTTAGAAATAGTGTTCGAGAGTACGCGAGATGCAAAAAGATTTTTTTCGTCTGACGTTACATTATTTTTCTTTTTTTTTCGTTCACGAATGTACACGACTGTCGCCTCATTTTTTATACCAAGTAGCTCCTTATACAGCGAGTCGTCGGTCGCTCTTCGCTGCGCTCTCACTTGTGCCTCGAAAAAAAAAAATCTCGTGTGTCTCGCTCGCTCGGTAGCGCGGCGCATCGATCGATCGATCGATCGTGGGCGGGAGCGCTCGCGTTTCGATCCCTCAAAATCCGTGTTTCTCTCCTGATGCCTTTTTGTTTTTATACACGAGTCGATCACTAACACGCACCGGGAGAAATCTTTCTCGTATTATAAAAGACGCCGAAGCTTTTACATAACTTTTATTTTGAACTTTTATTTTGAATTTTTCACAGCGTACGTTTGACAACCACGCGATTGTTCCTATATGTATATTTATATCGAACGAATAATTTTTACATTAAAATTTCGTTTGTTTATCTTGTATTACTTCATTTCAAATATCAAAGAATATATTTATAATAATTGTTTTCGTTTATCAAAAAATAGAATAATAAATGATATTTTTGTCAATATTTTGAAAATAGATACTTGTGTGTGTATTTTCGTGAATATCGCGAGAACCTGAGCGAATCGAACAGCGAGTGTCGATCGAAATAGCCGTCGCGGTGGACCGGTAAGAACTGACGGAAAGTCCGGAGGACATCGGTCGAGAGAGCGCGACGCACACGAGTGAGAAATCGAATGATAGCGTCACTCACGGTGTACTGCGATAGGTGGTAGGCAACGTGAGCGAAGAGGCGAAAAGATCGTCAAAAAAAATCAACACATTCTGATTTCGCCCTTTCATCCGTACACGATCGGAGATGGATGGAAAGTATACACATATTCGTGCAGACATAAAAATGTTCTCCCTCTCGAGGCCGCGCTTTCTTGCACTTTCGACTCGGAACTCCCTTCCCTGCTGGGCCCCGGATTTAAAGAAAAAAAAATTATTTAAAAACTTATCGAGCGAACGCCATTACGAGGACGAAGGTGGGTGAAACGAGTTGGTGAAATGCGTGGGTTACACTCGATATGTACACGCGTGGTCGAGTGTAGGATTTCACAGGAAAAAACTCATCGAGTGAAAAAAATGAATTCTTTCGTCAGCTGTAAGCGCCAAGATGAGAGAGAAAAACTGTCACGTAAAAAATATTACAACACAACTATCACAGATCTAAAAGTGTCTATAAAAGAAATAACCAAAATAATAGATTTTTATGCTGGAATATAACTTGGATCAAATGAAGCATAAAATGTGTGATACGATTGACAAAGTATAGAATTTTATACGAAAAATTGTCGTGTATTTTTTTCGTATTATATGGTAAAGAAAATAATATATTTTAGAAATCAAGACAAATAACGACGGAAAAAATGAATTAATAACATCTGAAAAATAAGTACATGGATATTTCAACAATTTCGCAAAAATCAATCAGAGCGATATAAAACTGGGTACAGGTGCGGGGTAAAAGTGCAAAAAATGTGCAATTATTGACAAAAAGAAAGAGATGTTGATTGCACAAGAAAAATAGAGATGAAAATGGCTGTTGCGACAATAATAATTCCACGAAAATCTTTCGCAAAGATCGATCACAGAAATATAAAAATGAGTACGCGCGCGATAAAAAAGAGTGCAAGGAGCTGTATACGGTTATTAAAAAGGAGTAAAAGCGAATGGCACACGCCAAGTTTTCATTGATAAAACGACTGGACGGCGCCGCGCGACAGCCTTTCGCAACGAGACCGAAAAAAGGGGAAAAATAGTGAGACACATCGCGCAGGGTATTTAGACGCGTGTATATTTATCGGGCGCTTGTATGACGAGGTATGCGTGACCTGCGCGTCGTTACGCTCGATTGAACAACCGCCAAGAAAATTATTCACCTCGTTCCTTTTTTCCCTCTCCGATCTCGTCTAGCTCGCTGCTGCCGCGCTTCTATGTTATTTTCGTCTCTTTCCCTCGTGAAAAATGGCCGAGACGGCTAAATCCGCGAGTCAATGACATTTTTCTTGGACGAACGCGAAAATTATGTCACGTTTGTTATCTCATCGACTTAATTTATAACTCCTCGCTTTCTTCTTCCTCCTTTTCGAGCTTTCAGATAAATACGCCAATTTTTCTTATTTCATATATTTTGTTTTGCCTTTCACTCAAACCACCGAGATATATGACAAATCGATCCATTATTATTCTAGATAATTAATTTGTTACTGATTGATTATTCAACCTCGCGATAAATGTTAATCGATTCGATGGGAAGATCACTGCTGGAGTTCCGCCGGAGGGATCCAACTTATTTACGATTCCTGTTTTTCCAATTTTCGAGTATATGCTCCATTATAAAATTTCCCTTTCAAATTTCTTCAGAAACAAAACTTTTAACGTATACCAAATACATAATGAAGTACAATCGAAGCTGCAAAAGCTGCTGGTGTTACAATGGTGTTAATTTAACACCATTCTTGGTCTATTAATAGATATAGTTTGATGTGCTGATGTGTTTAATCAGTATAATAATTAACACCGCAATATAAACACCATTTAGTGCATAAAATTAATGAAGTAACAAGTAACACCATTCGGTGATGCAAATAAAACAGAGATACAGATGGAGCAACTAAGTAATATAAAGAATATTTTGGTATAATGTATGTTTCGATTAGTTTGTAAGGTTCATGCACATTATATGCAACTTTTTTCGTAAAAAATTCCATGTTAACAAGTTCGTAAATTATTTTTATGTATTTCTCCCTCTCTCTCTCTCTGAATGCAGGGATTTGTATACTAGCAAGCGTTCTGGCAAGGTTTCCAAAATTTTTATATTTACAAGTATCAGTTCCGTGAAATAATTATATGCTTCCCTTCAAACCTGATTAACACGAAAAATGTCCTCGAGGACCAATTTTTTCAATGATATTCGGATTATGGGTCATAAAATGATGTTTTGATTTCCCATATGCTTCAGCTCAGGGAAACCACTCACACAATTTGGTTAACATCGCGAAATTTTTTACATTGTACAATGGAATAAAGAAAAAAATTTGAATTTCAAAAAATTTTACAAATTTCGGCGAATAAAAAGCTTCGCGAAATAGAATTTTATATGTACAAGACACACTGTTTATCCGGACGAAATAAGTCTAGAGACTCGTCGAGCATTCAGGTTTGGACGAGAAAAAAATAAACATGCACGGAGATCAGAGAAGGCAAAATTGCTGAGGGGTGAAAACAGCAGGCGAGAAGCTTTGACGTGTGCACACGTGGAGAGAAAATGTACGTCTGTCATGCCACGCTTTGTCTATTACAGTCCCAAAAACAGAGATAACAAGTGAGAGAATGAAGAGAAAAGGAATTACAGAGGGGAAAAAAAATATCTTGAAGACTTTTTCTTATCGATGCGTTCAAACGTGCTCGAGAAATCGTCTCGAACTTTATTTTCCTCTTAAAGATTCATTTTCCACTTGCTGCTAAGTTCTTTCGGTCCTCTCGCCCTCTCTTTTATTTTTCACAAAATTTTATAAAATTTTTCTATAGTAAATTCCCATTTAAAAAATCTGCAATAAATAGAAATGCAGTGTGAGTAAAAATATGTTGTTTTCCGATAAAAAATATGGAGCGCATTATTCTTATACGATTCATTCATATATACTTTGAAGAAAAAGTTAAATGAAACAATTAAAAAATAAAAAAACAAGGACGAATGAAAGAAAAAATGAAAAAGACTCGGCGTTTGCGAAGGCAAACAAATCGATGTCACAGCGGAAAATTTGCTGATACTCGTCAAGATGGCGGATTACGTCGAGCCGTGTGTTTATCGTAACGAGAAAGAGGATATAGAGGCTCGTTCGGTACGGCGCGCTCGTGACAATTTTATCGCGACGGTGTGTACACTAACGAGACTTTTGGTCGGCCTGGAAGGTCGTCGTTGACGATTTCGAGTGATTCAATGTGTGTCAGCGCAGCCAGATGTCGACGCACGAAATAAAAATCGAAAAAAGAGGGAAAGAAATATAAGAGGGATAAATAAGCGAACTATCGGTGTATGTAATAGCAGAGTCCTTATATACTTCGCGAGGTCGAAACGATTTCTCGTTAAAACAAAAAAAAAACAAGAAACAAGAAACAAAAAAAAACGGGAATCTCGTGTCTGATGTGCAAATTCGTGCGCGACTTTGGAGTCCGTGACTTTTTAATGAATTTCCAGTGTCACGTGCGTGGGTGGTCGATCAGCCGTCGTCTCATTATTACAGCGCGTAATCCGGCCAGCTATAAACGAGCGGAGAGAAAAGAAGCAAAAAAAATACAGAGCGACAGAAAAAGTGACGTTAACCTACAAAGGCGTCGAGAAGAGACTAATACACTTTTTATATAGTTTCTTTAGCAATAAAGCTCATCAGCGAGTCAATGAGCGAATTTATAAAGAAATATATACGTACAGTATATATCGAGAGTAAAGAAAATTTTATGTTTTGTATCAAATTTTTTAAATCGCATTTATTGTACATGACCTGAAATATTCTACCCCTTTTATTGTATGTTAGATGAATATTTTACTCACATTCGTGAAGTTTGATATATATTTCAAAAATACAAAATGCAAAAAGTGTTTGATACTTTTTTTCCAGGACAGAAAACCTTTTGTCAAATAATAAAAGCAGAAGGACGTGAAAAGCAAAGATGAGATAGTGAAAGCTTCCGGCTCCGAAGATGAAAAAAAAATGAGAATAAAAGGAATAAGAGAAACGCTCAAAGCACGTGCCTATCACCCTCTTGGGTTTTTCCGTCTCTCTTTCTCACCCGGGCCTGTTATTCTCCGGGTTTTCCCGATTCATGCTTCCCATATCTATAAATAGATGCATTTATAATGGTGGAGCCAATAAGAGGTACCTTCGCGTCGTGTTATAACTGGCGAGGCTTTTCCGAATGCCTTTTCCATCTCTCTCTCCCGTACGCAAGCAGATGAGATCCAGCTGCCACAGCATCAGAAATGAAAGCTGCGCATATCCTGCGCTAGCTTCCCTTTTTCCATCCACACATCCAGAGTGTGTAGCACAAAAATGAACGATTTCCACTAATTTTCTCCTCATAATACGCTTCAATGCGTTTCTATACACCTTCCGGGATAACTTATTTGCACGTAGTGATGTGAGAAAAATTTACGATTCAATCTCTTCCTTTTGTTATAACAATATAATACATATGTATTAATTTATTCACTATATTGGGTGACAATTATTTAAAACTTTGTCTCAATGTTTCAAGTATGTATTTATCGAACGAGTGTCGAATGTGGATTATATAATATCCCTGAAAGGTTCGATGATTTTAAACATTGAAAAAAAAAAGAAAGTTTGTCGAGCGTAACAAGTTAAAAAAAAAATTTTTAATTTTTGGCAATACCTCGACTACGGTTTCCATGGTGATTCGTCGAGGTCGGGTCAAAAACTGAACACTGTCTCTCGATCGTTCGAATTTTCGAATCGATTTGGAATCAGTAGACCGATAGAAAGTGTCGGGGTAAGACGAAGCAGCGTCTCGCAGAGTAGTTCGTTACCGAAAAATATTTAATATCAATTCGACAAATTCAATTGAGTGTCAAATCCAATATATAGCACGAGGGACCAGGACTGATGCCCCTTTCTTCGAATATCACTCGAATATTTTCAGAATTATTTTCTACCCGGCTCATCATAATGGAGTGAAAATAAATAAACGGTATTAAAATCACGGATGCTAAAAGAAAATATTGTTTTATGTGGAAATTTCTATAACGTCGAAACGTTCATTTCGGCTCGAGCAGTCGTTTATAAATATTCAAAATATTACACAGAGCACATTTAACTGAGAGATTCTGGACATAAAATTTTTTATTGTGGATATATCGTTATCGACGAAATATTCGACACGACATTTTTCAAATAATAAAATTCATCATCATGTAGTGGCATTTTTCTCAATGATTATGATATTGTGGAGATGTGACCACATACATTTAATTTTTATATAATTTAATATTTTAATGACTATAGCTGACTCTTATTAAATTTCAATCATAAGCGTATATTAAAAGGTAGTCTCGGTATATATATAATAATCATCAGGAAAGTAAAAGGGACACGCTGATCATTTTAATTTTATCTGGAAAATTAATACAATTATTGAAAAACTTTTGATCAATGCTGTGCATATTGGAAACGGGAGCGTACAAACGCCTCGGTGTTTGTGAGGTTTTTTTTCTCGCGGGCGAATGAGTAATTCGAGTGGCAAGTTGATTATCGTTTATCGCGTTGTGTGCACAAGCGGGCCTCCAGAGCATAATAACGTTCATTGCTCCGTGGCTCTTCCCTCTTTTCATCGAGTTTTTTAAATTCGAGTCTCGAAGGATCTAGGCGATTGATGTTTTCTAAGAAATCAAAGTCCCGTCGAGAGATCGCTACTTTCAACAGTGCGTATGTATATATATATATATATATATATATATATATATATATATATATATATATATATATATATATTTATGATACGCGCGAAGCGCCGGGCAAAGAAAAACAAGCCATCGGTTGTCGGATAATTAATTTTATGCAAATTTCGTCGAAATATTTGGCCTTCCAAAATATTCACGGAAAAAAAAATCTCCACCTTCGTCAAAAAAAATGTATATACGTATGCGAGCGCTCTTTTCTCGTTAAGAAGCTGATGAAGAAATAAAGTTTGAATAAAGATGAGCGCAAAGGGCGTGGACGCGCGGAGAGGGAAATGGAGTAAATAAATTGTTGAGGATAAAACGCGAGGCGTACCGAAATAAAAATTCATCGTGGGGCCGCGATTTCCGCGAGTTCTCGTGGACGGCGTTGGCAAGTTTGCCAGACGAAAACCGTTACTCGAGGAGCTCGAATTTTTGTCTCTTTCTCCCCGTAAATATACGAATATATAAGCAACAGCAGAAGCAGCAGCAATCGTAACCGGAAGTGAGGGAAATTCGGGTGCCAAGATTGCACGTTATGGTTTACGAGCTTCTCGTCCACTTTTCACCGACGTCTTTTTTATTTTTTTTCTTTATTCGCACGAAAACGGTGAAAAAAAGGAATTGTAGAGGAGGCCCGTGTGTATTTTCGTCTGGTCGTGTGTACTGCTCCGATCGCGCGAGTCTCACTCGGCATTTTCTCTCGGCGCGAATCTTCGGAAGCAATTCCTCGCCACTTTGGCACACGAGCGAGTCGGGAGAGCGCACGAAATCTTGGAAACGACGGCGATGACGATCGAGCACGTACCGAAAATATATATACGACGTCGGAAACGCTATTCCATCGTCCGACTATTTTTCCGTATGCGCGTTTTGTCGATTCCCTCGAACCGATCGATACTTTTATAAAAATTCGATCCAAAGTATATAAAAACTAAATCTAAAATATGAAAATTCCATCCGAATAAGCAAACGTAAAGAAAAATTCTGAACCTCTGTATCAAAATATGCGTGATTGCAATAAATTTAAATGGGAATGAAAAATGTATATATATATATGGCAACTGTAAAAAAATAAGAGTTCGGAAAACGTTTTTGCCACGAAGTAAAATTTGCTTTCATCGGGCATTCGAAAGAATGCTCGTTTACGATTTTCCTCTCTTTTTTCTGGACCATAAATAATTTTTAACGGCCGAGTCTGGATACGTCGTGCACCACGTGTGTTGTGAGATGTTTTTACACGCTGTTTAATATCGAGGAAATGGAAATAATTTCCAAGGCTGTTAGAGAGAAAGAGAGAGAGAGAGATAAACGTCTGGGCACTCAGGAACGTGCCAGTGTCGTAATGACGTCACACATTGGATTTAACTTGTTTAAGAAATAACATTCGCGCGTATGGAAGAGTGCGTCTGTCCTTCTCGAATTGTCGTCTCTTTCTGAACAATATCCACGTCGCGATACGAACTCCGAATGAAAACCTCTCAATTCCACGATCGAGAGCGCATTTGCACTTGCTTTCAGACGTGTAACAAATGCAAATTTAGAGTTCGAGATTGCTTCCTCGACGAAACTGAATTTTCAACTATTTTTCTCGTATTCCGCTCTAATTTTTTTTTCTCGTCTCGAATCCTCCTTGTTGCGTCGAGAGACAACGTATTTTTTCATTGTTGAATAACTATTATATATGGAAACGATTAAAAATAATATGTTTTAAAAAATATTAGAGTCATGATTTTGCTACGTAGATTTACTGGGAAATTATCATCTGTATAGAGCTTTTTTTAAAACTCTATAAAAAAAAGGTCTTACGTAAAAATGAACAGTTTTTAATTGAATCAAAACACCGTATTTCGAGTAAAACTCAAAAATGTGAGTAATAGCGAAAGACAAAGATAAAATTAACGAAAATGTGAAAAAGCCGTGGGATACTTGAAAAAAAGTCTAAAATCCAAAAAAACCGAAACGTCTTCAAGGCATTCACGAGAATATGTAAAAAAATTACGAAAGTGTGGAATAAAGGGTAAACAATGTACAATGTATAATAACGAGCTTGAGTAAAAATCAATATGACATAACGGGACGATAAATGATCGAAAACAGGTCATAAGGACGATTGGATCGTAAATGTGGCTGGCGCGCGCTTAGCTGAGTGGTCAGAGCACCGGACTGGCAACCCACGGGTCCCGACTTATTCGAATCTCGCCACTCTCGTTTCTCCCTTTTTTTTTCTCCACAATATACATCCTCGTTTATTCTTTCTCCACACTCACAATGTAAAATAACGATGATTTGTGGCCCGTGTATTTACAAATCAGAATAAACTATATGCACTCTAATAAATGATATTTATGCAAATGGCGGCGAGTAATTACGCGGAGCATTCTCGAGCTGGTTTCGAACATTCATTCCGCTCGCTCGCGAGTCAGACAAGGACTCTCGAGGCCTATCGAGAAGCGAAAAAGTAAATAATCATGATTTTAAAAAAAAATGAAAAAAGGAAAACATCGGCGTGCGTGAGAGCAAGAAAATGGCGGAATATTCTCGGAAGATCGTAAAATATTTTTCTCTCGATGTATAAAATATTAAAAAGTGAGAGAAGAAATGAAATGAGAGAGAGAAAACGAGAAAATTTTTTAAAAATATCGTTGTGAGGATTGCAATGCGGAGAGAGAGAGAGAGAGAGAGAGAGAGAGAGAAAGTTTAACGTCCTTCGAACGCTTTGTCAAATCTCGAAAAGAGACGAGAGAAATAACGAGGAGACAAAGATCGTGCGCGAGGCCGTTTCAAGGACGATGCAACCTATTACGCACACTTATGTTTGTCTGCGAGCGAAACGCGAACACATAGATACATGTGCATACACATATAAAACGAGCAAGGGTCGAATTAGTCAGAGAGAGAGAGAGAGAGAGAGAGAGAGTTGCGAATGCGGCTAGCTTCGCTGTGCACGCAGTCCAGTTTGGCGGACACCGGTTTCGACGCGGCCGTGTTCGCGCACGCACACGGACACGTCGAGATTTAGCCTCTGCAAATGGCTCCGGCACTCCTCTCTCGTTTCTCGAAGGGATCGTTGTTCTTTTTTCTTTTCCTCCATCGCTTCTCTCACTCTCTTCTTTTTTACAGCTCAACCAGCTCCTCGTCGGGCATCGACTTTGCACACTTGGCAGTCTGCACTCTCGACGCTCATTTCCTTCGGGCCTCGTGCAATTTTTTTCAAATTTCACTCCTTTTCATGCTTCATCTTTCTTTCATTTTCGTTTTACCGGCTATTTTCTCTTTCTTCGTTTTTATGTATCTGCTTTTCGATTTTTCGTAACACTTTTCGATCTCCCGTGCAATTCTTCTACTTTTTTTTTCTTTTTTTTTCCATTATATATTTGGCTTTTATTTTTATTTAAAAAGTTTCTCCATTTCACTCTTTCTATCTGCTTGTATATTTTCTACTTTGTAGAATTTGAAAAAAAAAATTTTTTTTTCGTGTTTCATCAGTCTGTATCGTTATTAGAATTTTTTTTCATCTGTATATCCGGCTCGCAAACTTTCAAAAATACTGAAGTTTGAGGTGATAAATTGGAGAACTCTCCGCTCGACGAAACCCCAAATTAATTCCCGATAAATTGTTCTCGAGTAGAATGAAGACATAAAAAAAAATTAGTTTCGTCGTTGGTAATATTTATCGCCGTATATTACGAAAAGAAAACTAGACGATTAATTATTCACGGAGCGTGACAAACGAATTCTTGTAAAACCGAGAAAACTCGAAGACCGGGAGATAGGAATGAGGAAGTTGCGAAATCGCTTGCGAAACGTGCTGACAAAACGGGTGATAAAATATTTGGTTCGTTCGTGAAAACAATATTTCTCGGATTCCCATCAGAATTTTTCTTCAAGGCACGACGAAGAAGACCGCGAGAACCGCGTGATCTCTTTTAAACCTTTTTTCCTCCCGTATTCCCTTTTTTCATTATTTTTGTTCCGTCCTTGTACGCGAACTCGTCGTTTGGAAAGCTCTCACACATGTGACTCTCCCGTCTTGCCGCACACGTCTCTCTTTCTCTCTCTCTCTCTCACGAGATATCGGCGTCTTTCTCGCGAGCCCCATGAAAATATTACACGCTCGTATATGTTCCTTTCTCTCTCTCTCTCTCTCTTTCTCACTCTTTTTATATAAGTAAACGGATCTCGCGTGGCAGTTGGTTCTCTTTAAATGGCCACGGCCGAGGCTCTCTCGAGCAGCGAGTATAAAAGAGATAGCGAAATCAGCACGAAGCGCGCGCGAACCTCGCGACACTTCCAACGAAGGACTTTTCTACACCGTAGACACACAGACCTGCACACACAGCCAATATTCGTGCTCGAGATACGCGGA
The DNA here is from genome assembly GCA_030522545.1 of Cremastinae sp. A BG-2022a. Classification (NCBI taxonomy): domain Eukaryota; kingdom Metazoa; phylum Arthropoda; class Insecta; order Hymenoptera; family Ichneumonidae; species Cremastinae sp. A BG-2022a. Next base: position 1,838 of record JAPYYW010001355.1, on the reverse strand, counting down.
TATTACATCCTGTACACTCCTGCTGACAACCCGGAGAAGAGAAGATTCTCTTTGCTATTTTTTTTCTCCCCTCTCGAATCCTGTCAGCTCGTTGGGTCGAGAGATGTATCTTCTCATTGTTGAAAGAGTATTGACAAAAAATCGCCTAAACAGTGTATTGCGTAACAACCATTTTTAATATTATTATTTAATACATGTTTGAAACGCATCAACGTTCGAAAGTTATATAGCGAGTAAAAATCATTTTGGATTTATCCTGGAAATTTCTCTTTATTTTTTTTTGATAACAAAATAATACGCTTTAAATTCTCTTATTAGTATTTACAGAACACAATGCAATTTCGATTGTTACTCGTGACCTCATCGCAATATATGGGACGATAATTTGTGTACAAAAGCAGGACTCGTAACGTTCATTTGTGTTATTGACACTGGCACGGAATGACATTATCGGATAGAATTTTCCGGTATAAGCCAATACATGAAAATAAATTGTACAGAAAAAGGGATGAGCTTTTTCGTAGTGTTAATTAAAATATGTAATTAATACGTGAATTGTTTGTCTATAGATAATATGAAAAAAAAAACGACTCACACTCTCAGTGAATAGAATATTTGAACCATTTCTTGCATCTATTTTCTACATAAACATTATTAATAATTATTGGAAACAATCCTAAAAGGTACTTGAAAAAAAAATTCAATAATACACAATGCAATAAGCTTAAAATTTCTTGTACGATGACTGTTAAATTGTGGTATGATGAGAAACGTCGATGACTCTCGATAATTCATAATTTACAAAGGGATTTCCTTTGAATGACGCTTTCTGTACGAATTTTTCTACGGGTGCGGAAAAATAAAGAGTATAAAAATGAAGAAAGGAAAGAAAAGCGTCGAAACTCTCGGTTTGAAGAGTAAAAAAGGGTGGAGCGTTGAGATAGAAGTCTCGTAATTACTCGGCCAGGGAATTGAGACAGTCAGCACATCCGACGAGTGCGTACTTTGCAAGCGCGCACTCAAACGAGTGTTGGTGCGGGTTAAAAATGAGAGATCTGGTTTAATTTACGACGACGTCTCTTTACGCAACGACGCTTTCAAGTTTACGTAGCCCAGTCGGATTTCCTTTTGCCATAGGCTCAAGTAAATACATAGACAAAAACGCGTGAGTTGGCAAGAGAACCCTTGGATATGTACGAGCGCGCATATATTTATTTATTTCTATATTAAAAAAGACATGAGGCCTCTAATCGATTAATCGGAGTAGATCGTATTATATGCGAAGTTTTATAAAGAAGAATAGGAAAATATCGATTCAAAACTGTCACAAAAAAGAAAAAGCGGAAATTGAAGAGGTATCTCTTTCCATTTTTGTCAAAAATCTTTAAGAGATAATAACTTTTTTAAAAATTGATGAATTAACGTAATTCCTGCGCCATTCGCTTCGTTTTGAAAAAAAATTTAAGAACCACCCCTAATAAAGTTGATTTGGTCAAGAGGAAGAAAAAATATCGCTATTTGAAATTTTCATGGGTCCACGAGACCCAGTGTGACTGACAAAAATTCTTGAAATTTTTTTTTTCGATTTTAACAGCCAATTCGATCGGAAATTTCCCGTAGATAACGAAAATAATAATTATTTGGGGCGAAATTCAAGAATTCATCATGAATGAGTCGAAAAATTGACTTTTCGATCAGTTTTTTCAATTTTTCAATATGAATTCTTGAATTTCGCCCCGAATAAGTAGCATTTTCGTTATCTACAGGAAATTTCCGATCGAATAGGCTATTAAAATCGAGAAAAAAAAATTCAAAAATTTTTGCCAATTTTTTAAGGT
>JAPYYW010001354.1:0-30447 GCA_030522545.1 Cremastinae sp. A BG-2022a | reverse complement strand
AGAACGAGTCAGCGAGCGCGAAGCGCGCACGGAGTGGGGGGCCATAAAAATCTTCCCCTTGGGGGCTTTTGCGTTCTTATTGGCGTGTCGGACTGTATTCTTTTTTCTCAGTATATAAGACACAAAAAATTAACAATTTTTTGGCAAAATAGTCTGGCTCAAGGCGACGAATTTGTGATGAAAAAAAAAAACGATTTACAATTATAGAGTCTTCGGGTTTGCAAATAAAATCATTTTTAGCTGATAACTCGTTATTTTTTCACAGTGGCGGCGGGCGAGAACAAGCTCGAGCGAAACAGCAACGATTTCTTCTTCCTGGCTCCCGACCCGATCGCGGGTGAGATTTATTACAAGAAGGTCGAGAGCGCTCTGAACGGCGGCAAGGGTTTCAACTATCAGGGAAGAGTTTTCGGTTTCCCGCAGCGTTTAATTCTGCCGAAGGGAAGAAGGGCCGGCGGACAGTACCAGCTGTTCGTTTACGTCCAACCGGTCGAGGACCCTGTTCAGTACACATCGAGGACTTGGGGTGATTACGTATTCGACAAAAAACCGTTCGGTTTCCCTCTCGACCGACCGATCGAGTCTTCCAGCGTCTTCGACGGGCCCAACCTTTACTTCAAAGACATCACGATCTATCACAAATACGACGCTGAATGAACCACGACGATTTAGACAAGATACGAAAAAAAAAAAAAACATAATTCGCGAAAAGTTTTGCTTCTCTTTCGAAAAAAATCAAATATAAGCCTCGAGGCGTAAACACGAAACGCTTCAATGAAACGAAAATTTCAATTCTTTTATTTTATTGCGAAATAATGCTTGTTTGTTCCTTCTTACGATAAATTTAATGAGGTCTTGTGAAAATAAATTTTGATACTCTTTCAACAAACGACTGAGATTTCGTTTGTTTTATTTAACGATAGATTTTCACAGTCGTTTGCACAATCTTCTTCATTTTTTAATGAATTCGCAAATTTTTGTTATCGCACATTTTTCGAATGGAGAGAGAAAAAAAAATTGCTCGCAGCGAGCCTCGTCGAAAAATTAATTGACTCGCACTCCGGTATGAAAAATTCCTAAAGAGCGCGCCGGTAATGCCGTTTTACCTTACGTATTTGCGTCACGAATAACTGTAATACGACGAGTGTAACTGTAAAATCTGCGTAACACTGAGAGACTAACGCCCACATGTGCCTTGGAATTCGTTAAGCGGAATAACAGATATGGAGACTATGAAATTTAGAAAAAATCGTCTCGAACGATTTTACATTAGAACGAAATTCATTGATTAGAAAAAAAAATGATCGACTGTTTGACCAAGTATAGGTCAAACTGACGAAAGAACGTCGTTCATGATGATTTTTAAACTTTGCATCTTTTACTTTACATCTTTCGAATAATTTAAAGATGAAATTGACGTTAATGATAATTATGTCGATATTACGGAATTATGATTTCGTACGATTCTTATGAATGGGGTCTGTGACGCAATGTGCATCAGGTGGAAAGTTTACGGAAGTGAGGAGGAGTCTCGCTCAAAGGAGGAATGGAGTCGGTCAAGGTCGCTCGCTTCCCGATTTCTCATCATGGTTTTTCCCCTTCCGCCTCTCGCCGAGGAATGTGGGACGTTTTACAATCTGGCCGAGAGACCAGGGAGGGAATAACAGGTAAAGGTAGGTTGCCGTTTACACCCCAGTCTCGGGTTAAAGAACTTCAGTTCTGCCATGACCGTCGTTCGGTTCATCTACACTTCTCTCACTCGTGACAGACCTTGAAGCAAAAATTCATCGCGGTTCTACGAATTTTTCACTTTGTTTCGTTTTATTCGCACTTTGTCCTCCGCTCGCGAAACATGGATTTTCGCACGTTCGTTGTGAGTAACGTCCAAATTATAATATAGTAAAAAAATCCATTTATCTAGTCTGTTCAAGTAGTTTTAAATTAAATTCGCAAATTTTTTTATGCACAAACTTCGAAAGCATTATATTTTTTTAAAATAAACATTAAAAAAAAATAAATCATCAAAATTCAAGGGATTTTTAACGATCTAAATGATAAAAATATCTTATCAAAAAACAGCCTTGCTTTCAAATTTTTTATCCTTAATCCTCTATAATTATTTCAAACAAATGAAAACGGGCCAGCATAATTGGAAATCTGTAACGATGTTCGAATTGATTGTTACATTTATTAAAAAAAACAGATTTTAATCTGCAAAGTCTTGATTCGTTACGTGACAATTAGAGCGGAAGAGATTTAATTTATTTCAAAGACTTGGTTACACAAGTCAAATTTATATAACAGAGAATACTTAAAATCAAAAATATTTATTTATATAACGATAGCACGAATAAAGGTAGATGTAGCATTTACCTGATATTGTTTTTGGTTACATTTTTAGTAAAGAGGACTCGTCCTAATTATTCAAAAACTCTTGAAAATCGTTACGAATTTATTTTGTGTTTTGATCTCATTGTCGTTTTTAATGAACATGTTTGCTATATTTCCAGTTGTGTACTGGCACTCCTTTAATTATTATCATCATCGTGTTTCTCATCAAGAAAGTATCTACATTTTATAGACATATCTAACTGTAAAGACGAGCATGCGAAACTAACAGTTAGTCGGGCAGTTGAGCCTTTTGAGAAATAATCAATCTTAATCATTTTGCCAATCAAAAAGTTCCGACCGATGCGACTTTGTTCCCCATCGTACAAAAAAAAATAGAAAGAAAACATTATTTCACGCAACCAAATGGCTGACATATATTTTAATATTTTTCAATTTAACGATTTAATGTGAAGTGCTGATAAGATTGTTTACAAATTATTATATATTCACGTGTTGGACGTTGAATTAAGTTGAGAGAGAAACGTTCTCAATAATCAAGCGTGATTTTGGGCGTAAGAAAATTGATGGTATCAAAAAGAGATTTTTTTATTGACTCGTCGAGAAACAGAGGGATCATCGAACTCGAGACGAATCGTTTCACCAAACGGGTTTTCCCTATGTTATATCGGATCTACCAACTGAATCTATTGAATTCTACATCTTCACGAGGCGACTCTTCACCAAGCTAACTCTCTTTCTCTCTCTCTTTCTCTTTCTTTCTTCCTTTTGTAAAGATACGTATATGGACTCGGCCACTGCAAGTAGGTTACTGCGTATCCTCCTCGGCTCAACATCTGTTTTACCGAGGAGAGATCCCATTTTTTTTATCGCTTTCACGTTCCAGTCCTTTCGATGCATCCTCAAATTTTCTTGATTAAAAAAATATAACAACTATGTGTATATCAAAGAAATAATAATCAGAAAGTGTTATCGACTAGCGAGTAATACTTTTCCTTCAATCTCTTTTGATATCGCTGGCATTTTTTGAAAAATCTTTTGTCACGTTACACAAATTGGGGACAATTTTTGATCGTTTCTTTTTTCAGATCTTATATATTATTGTTGATAACGAAGATAAGTGATCAGTGATGTTGTTTTCAATCTCCTGTATTTAAATAAATTTCATGACAGTAGATAACTGAATTGCATGTGATTGTTTTAGAACTAAATATATATTTGTGGTAGAACTTTGCTAGGTCTGACAGTATGTCAAAATCTAATACAATTTTTGAAAATCAATAATAATGAATAGGATCTAAGAATATATTTATTGTCAGGAAGTATGACAATCAGTATGGTAATTTTATGGTAAGATATGAATCTTTTTATCTCTCAGTGTGCACAAACAACGAACGTTGTTTATTCGTATTTTATTGTTCTGATTTCGTGCTTGTCACATTTCGTAAATCGAGACGATTTTTTATATTTCGCGAAAACTGCAATGATCTAACTTGTAAAATTATTTTAAAGGAATTAATTAATTTCTTTAAATTAACTTTTTATTCATTGTCCTATATTAAAAAAGACATGAAGCCTCTAATCGATTAATCAGAATAAAGCACATTATGCGGAGTGCATTAACTGCGTGCGCTGCTTTGGAAATAATGAACTTGATGTTTGAATAATTAATTTCGTCTTGAAAAAATTTTCAGGAATTACCTATTGTAAAGTCGATATCGTTGAGGACGCGAAAAGATATCGCCACTTGAAATTTAGAGATTTTTCTATTTTCGATTCTCAAAAAATCAGACTGGAGGTCCTCGAACACGCTAAATTTTCTCAGCTCGGGTGAAAAAAACTTGCAACACAATTTTTGTATTATTTATATCAAATATACTTGAATAGTTCGAGAATCGTAAATATTAAAGAAAAAAAAGAGACAATTAGTCGAGTGTAACGAGAAAAAAAATGTTCAAATTTTCGTTAATCCCTCTGTCATTAGTGTTTCCATGGTGATCGGTCGAGGTCGAGTGAAAAACCGATTAAGGCCTAATTACTCGGTTTTATGACGAAATTTGGAGTCAGTAGGCCACCAAAAAGTGTCGGGGTAAGACGTGTCGTGTCTCGCCAGTTAGTTCGCTACCGAAAAACATTTCGTGGCAATTTGACAAGTTCATCAATTGAGTGTCAGTTCCAGTGTAATTTTCAATCGTACAAAAAGTGAATAGTTTAGTTTTTCTAATTTATAATATCGTTTCAAATACTTTCAAAACAATATCAGTCCAGATGTATCCTATATTAAAAAAGAGACGAAACCTCTAATCGAATAATATATATGCGAAGTTGTATGAAGTATGCGCCTCGAAGAAAACAGCAAATTATCAATGCAAAAATATGTCAAAAAAAGCTGAAGCGTTGTCCCTCGTTTTTTAAAATTAAATTATTTATTATTGTTTATTAATACGAAATAAAAATGTTCAAAGTAAATGAACCAAATGCTTATGTTCAATTCTTATGTTGAAAAAAAATAAAAATAAAAAGTTTTTTAAATAATTGGTAATTTTCAAAGTCATGTAAAATTATATGGTATTAAGAGAAAAAAAAAGCAATTACTCAATCGTTGCACCAGCAATTAATGCAAGCCTTGTTTACGCGTCGGATTTCAACCTTGCTGTGCACGAACCGTTGTGTATTTTAATAGTGGGCCCGGTACCGTTAAGACACCGAACGTACAGCACTTTTGTAACGGATAATGCGACTCGTGCATGCGCTGCGACCGGACTAAGTTCATTACGATCCAGTGACGTTTTTTTTTTAAACATCGATTTGTGTCTTTTTCAGATGATCCTCATGTGCGTTTTCGCTTGCGTGTCGAGCGAGGAAAACGATCCTGCCAAAGCTCGAGCGCAGACTGATAATTCGATCGGTGGACAGGAAAACGAGCCTCCGGAAGGCTACTACGCCTTCATCGAATCGCCGAACGCTGAACCGCCAAAAGTTCGCCAGCCGCCTTACATCGACAGTGACAAAGAGTGCTACGGTTCGTGTTCGACGAAAATAATTTTTTTGTCGAAAGGAGAAAATAATTTAGAATCGTTACTAAATATACTTGTTATTTTGTTCCTCCTTTGACTGAAAAATTCGTCGTTTGTTTTTCAGACAAAGGAAAACAGGGCAAAGGTTACGTCTCGATTCACAATGTTTGCGGAGATCTCAACAAAGGCTACATCCCAAGAAATCCTATGAGACAAAACGTTACGGGATCTTCGTATCCATTGTGAGTATCGTCTCACCATTTTATTCTTTGATTATAACGTTTTTTTTAAATTACTTTGAAAAATTGTTAATAATTGTCGCTCTCACGGTTTTCAGCGAATTGTTGAGAAATCACACTCTGAAGTTTTTGAGCAAAGCGTTGCCGATCTTGAAGGCTGACGACTCGTTGCCGAAAGTGGCCAATGTGCAACCGTTCTCACAAAATTCGTAAGTTTACTCATAATTTTTCTATTTCATTTAAAATATAAAATGCATTGATGTTTATTTATTGTATTTTAAATCAATAATTTATACTTTCATAGATATTTACTTATATTTTATAACATATGTTTTGCTTCTAAATTATTTTTGTATGACAATACAGTCAGCATTAATTTTTTTTATCTTACATTATTTATAACTTATGTTTATCATTATCAGAGTTGACACCGATGAAAAAAGAAGTCGCAGCAAGCGGGACGCTTCGGAGGACACCGGTTCAGAATCGACTCGAAACGGTCGAAAATTTTGTGAGAATGGAAGCGGAGTGTAAGTTGGTTTTCTTCAATGAAAATTCTACAAATTTTTTAAACGAATTCTAAAAGTGTTTTTAAACCCTTTTTTACGAAATTAATTTGTGTAAAAGCCCAATAATTTTTTTTTTGCACGATGTATAGTTGCAAACGTTAATTATGGTATTTTTTAATGAATTTCAGTGTTTGCATGCTGTACAAAGCAATTCACGGAGAGCCGTTGACAAGCGTTCCTACGGCTGAGCGTCGGGACGAGCCACCTTCGCCGGAATATCGTCAACGAACGCCGCCTCTTGAAAAGCCCGAGTACACCGGGCCACCGACCCCGTGCCCGGCTAAAGTCGAATACGCCACGCCGGTCTTCGCCAAAAATTATCAAGGCATTTGGCGATACGTCGTTCAAATCCCTTACGAAGGATATTTCACACAGACCATCGAGCTTACGCGATGCATGTGAGCAAACATACCACTTTTCAAAACGATTGATAAATTTTCATTTTTTTTTCAATCCAATTTTTTGACTTTCTTCATCATAAATTACTGGTATTTTTATGAGTATTTAGAAATATTAAGAAAAATATTTTTAATGTGATAATTTTAAGGTGGAGCAATTTAGAGAAAAATCAATTGGATATATTCCAATTCATTTAAATAGTTTTACAGGGCAGTACGTTAACTGTACTCTACACTTCTCTACTTATTTCATCTTGAATGTGGCTGCTATTAAATAAATTGACTATTTTGGAATAAATTTACTCAAAAAAAACTCTTCTGCAGTTTTAAAACGTCAAATTAAACTTAAAATGTGGTCTTGAGTAGAGAAAAAGAGTAAAGTTAACGTACTGCCGTTTTACAGCATCATAAACATTTTTGAAATAATTATAAAAAGTACGTCTTCGTAAAAAAAAGGTTTGGAGTAATTAGAAAAATCGTAACAATATAGTAGCTAAATTCTTGATCAAGTTCTTTCAGAATGGATGCAAAATTGTGTCAAATTTCAAAACGATTCACCAAATACAGGATTTTAGAGTTTGAATTCTCAAAATGTTAATATTGCATCATGTAAAAAATTCTTTAATTTGTTCTAAGTGCAAATAACAAAAGCTTAAGTCACGTGTAATTTTTAAAAATGTTTAAAAATAATGTTTGAAAGGCAATCCCGGTGTCACTATTTGGACGGCGGTTGTCTCTCGTCCCCGAGATGGACGAGTCTGTTGGTCGCCGAGATCTATTACCCCGAGACTTTCTTGGACGACGGACAGAGTGGAAAGTTCCCAGGACCCAGGGAACCAGTCACAGCCTCGCCGCCGCCTGTTCACGACTTCCAAAATTATCAGCAATATTTGCAGAGGCGAGCAGGCGAGAACGAGGGTCGCAGCAGCGCAACGACGACTCCACATAACTGTGACGGAGTCGACGAAATGGGCTGCTTCCAGGTATATTCTTTCATTTTTTATAATAAATACAAATACATATCTTAAAAAAAAATATTTCATAGCAATATCAATTGGATACATGTATTACGTAATAAATTATTTCTATCGACGACATTGAATTAAAGTCGAATTATGTATATAAATAATTGTTTTATATAATCTTGATTGTCGTAGACATTAAAGTAAAATAATTAAAAGGTAAAAGTGAAAAGATGGCTTGAATTTTTAATATTTTACAATTTTTTTTCTGTGGATAAAAATAGTTTTTGTCAATGATAAATGCGTAAACAATAATCCGTCACCATCAAATTAATTAAATAAAAGGATTAACAATTAAATTAGACGACTCGAATAAACAATTGACTATTTAGAAAAATTTGAAAAAAAAAAAATATTTATAAAATTCGTTAAAAACGGAAATTAAAAATTGTCGTAGGTTCGACTCTACTACGATTGGTTCCTGGTCCCGGGAAGTTGCAAATGTTGGAGGCCGGACTACTTCAATCGTTACGTTCGTCGCACCGGCGTGAGTCCGGAACTCTGAATCGCTTCAGTTAAAAAAAAATGGATAAACCAAGAGACTCGATATTTCTTCGTCCCGTGCAACCCGAGGTCCTTTTCTGGAATTTGTAACCTGGGAATCCGAGATCGCGCCTCGGAATAATTCCCTCGCTACGATTGTGCGTTGTTGTCCGGAATCGCGTGATCGACTCGATTTACGCGAGTAATTAACGAAAAATTGCGATTCGGAACCGAAGAAAAGGACGTCAGTGTTAACGCAGGATTTGTTTTTCCCCTCGCTTGAATCCTGGTCGAAGGATACGACTGATATTTCGCAGCATTACGTAGCATATGTGCTAATTTTTAATCGTCTAAGCGTAATATTCGATTTTACAACTTTCGCCGTAAGTTTCTCAGAGAGTAAGCCGACTGATCTAACCGATTGCTTAATTGATTGATTCGATCGATAACTGATAATAAATTTATTTATTTACCGGTCGCTTTCTAATGACTCGCTTGATTGATCGTTTGACCGATCGATTATTCAGCGACGCGTCGCCTTAACTGTCTTCCCAGCACGATTAATCTCTTCTCTGTTTATCAGCGAGATAAAATACGATAATTCAATTATAAAAAGAACACTCACTTCTTTTTCCTTTACCGCATAAGATTTATGAGATTTATAGTGAGAAATTGTGAATAAAGTTTATTCAAATTTATTTCCTCTCATCAGGGTACAAAGTACGATTCTTTTCAGGCTACCATTTTTATTCATTAATACACTCAATTTAGGCGAACAACCGGAACATATCAGGCTCTTCCTCAAAAAATATACTTCCGGTTTACGATAGTCGATTAAAAATTATCTCTTCCTGAAATATCTTCCGGAAGAGATATCCGGAAATATCTCTTACTGAGAAAAAGGATTTAAAAAAAACACGTAATTTTCGAAGAGATAGCAAAAAATGAACAAAAAATGACAGATGAGCAAAAAATTTGGGTCTTCCGGCAGTTTTGTACGATTAATTGAATTACGATCCCGGAGGTCTTGTCAGTTCGGAAAAATAGTGATGAAAGAGAAGAGCGAGTCAAGGCTCCGAGGTTTTTCAACTTTTGCTAATTCCCCCTGTCACGCGCTCGCATCAGCGGATTCTTCCCGTTCGTAATTGCTCGCTCGCGGATCTCAATCGCGCAGAGCCCGCCAAAGTCGGTGGACGGCGTACCCCTGTACCAATTAATCGCCTTGCAACAACGTCTGTAAAAATATTAATCGTCGCTCGTAGTCTCGTGACTGCAATTTTGTCGAGGGCTGGACGCGTGACTTTCGCCCGGTGGGAGAATAAATGCCTGCTGACTCTTTTCATGACGTAATTATATTGATTTTTAAATTCTGACACGCATTCATTAATCTCCGTTCAATAATCTCTCCGGTAAATCATTTTTTTTTCGTCATTTTTTCAATTCTGACATTGACGAAATGAACTTTTACTTCTTTTTAATTTGAATTTGGTCATTAATTATTTCAATGCACACATTTTCAAAAACAATAATCTTTCATTCATTACCGCGGTGCATCGCTTCTTGAGAATTTTCGATGCATCGCGGTGAATGGAAGCCTCGTAAATCAGGAACTCTCTCACCAGGAAAATCCGGATGTTTTTACACTCGTATTTGAGCGGTTCTTTCATAAATCAAGACGAGACGTTTGTATTCTCTCACGAATACAACTTCTTTGAAACAATCAAATCTCTCGTCGCTCGGTTCTCACAATTATATCATCGTTCTCGCGGAATCGTCGACTGTAATTCGGCTCGACGAGTCGCGATATTTTCTTGCCCTCTCCACACGAAAATCGACGTATCGGAAGTTACTATTTCGATCGTTGTTTTCGTTCGTACGAACCTGAACGAATAATTTCGCGCCGACTTGTACCGTGACAGTCGAGTCGAAAAGTCTCTCGGTTTTACTCATGCACGAAGTGCTTTGCGAGTTTTATAAATTAACGATAAACGAGTTCTTTAAAATATATGTTGTAGAGCTAATGAAACTGTGCAGTATAAAACAACATTTTTATGGATCATCGACCATTTACATATAAGTTACATAATTTCAAAATTTGCTATTTTAACACGAGGTTTTATGACGGAATGCTCAATACATTGGATCTAAAAAATAATTGACGACTGGACAGCTAAGAAGATTTGTGATCAACTTATCAATTAATTATCAACGATTCATATGGAATCATGAAAAACGTAAATTATCGAGGTAATTATTGAAATATTTTCCATCAAAATAGCAATATTTAAATAAAAATAGTAATAACTTTCAACGAAATCTTTTCAATCTTTTAATGCCTCATTTACTACAAATTTTTCAGGCATTTTTTTAATTTATTCAAAATATTTATGAATCAATGTCTTGGAATATTAATTAAATAATAGTCAGAAAGTTTTCTTAAAGATATAGTCAATTGCTTGTTGACAGTGCAATCTTCTTAAATTAATTCAGAAAAGTTTTGTTGAAAATTAACTAAAGAATAAAAAGTATACAAGGTCATCTAAGATGATGTACGTAATGTATGACTAAGGAAATTTCGAAAAATTTTTACAACAAATTAAAAAAAAAACTCAACAAACTTTCGTGATGTTCTATAAAAGTTGAAGTTGAGATATTTATTGTTGAAAATGATCTTATGAAGGCGAAAATTTTATATTGTACCAATAAATATCTTAAATTGTCCACGATGAACTCTTTTAAAATATAACCTGTCAAAGGAGACGTCAAAGAAGGTTTATTTATGCAAATTTTGAACAAAATCTTACGTAAACGATATTACGACACATCTATATTTTAAAGCGATTACCGTCAATTTGATTCAGCAACTCCTTTTTTCACGCTACAAAGCACTTACATTTTGTGACGCGTCGCCGAAGACAAACGTGGATTAAAATTGTTGAAAAATCGAGAAAACAATATTCGAGTCTATTTTTTCCTCAGAGGTCGTTAAAAGTATCCTCAATGGATGTAACGAGCACACAAGTATTTGACAGATTGACATGACGGATTGCGACAATATTTTTATCGTATAAATATAATGAAATATATGTACAACCGCGTTATTCTTCTTCGGATATAAGAAGACAAGCGAGGCGCCCGAGATAATGCGAGAAAAGCCGCCTCGGTGTTTGACTGAGAAAAATACCGAAATTTTCGATGCCAGTTCTTGAACCGCAAACATTAAAAAATATTGAGCAACAATCACGCGACGTCGTCAGTCTCTATTCAATAATAAATCAATTTAGTTGATAATTAAGAGCTATTACTTTTTTTTTGTAACTATATAATGCAAGGCTGATGTAACTTTGTTTTTCACGATTATTTCAATTCCTCAAATTATTTAATGACACTTTGTCTCGTTTCTTTTTTATTATTATTGCAATGAAATATTGTTTTTCTGGCGGTGTAAAAAAATTCGTAAAAGTGCGTCTTATCGTTAGTTGAGTGGTTTGAAGAGAATTGTTCTAGATTCGAGAAGATGAGGGTCGTAAACATCGCCGAGGACTCGGTGACAATAGGTATTGACGAACGCGAGTAATTCAGCGGGTTAACGAAAAAGTGTCGCGTCGGTGTTCGTTGTAGGATCGAGGCTAAACAAAGAAAAGGGGATCACGTGTATAAGTTCTATCAAAAAATTGTATCAAAGAGCAAACGAGAACTATTTTGCTTTTTCGTGTTACGATATGAGGAATTTTCGTTTATGATTCATTGTATTTATGTATATAATCAGTCAGTATCATAATTAAATATTGTAAAGACGAAGCGAGGGTTTATTTTAATCACCGAGCGAGCTACGCATTATTTTTAATTTTTGGTCTTCGTAATGTATATGAGAAAAATATTGGTTCAGTGACTTACGTATTTTAAGAATTTGACGTTATATTATGCACGTATCGCATTGCAACAGATTTAAGATAGATTTATATATGAATTATTATACAAAAAATTTATTTTTCTGCTACTGCGTATTTCTTTTTACATTTTTTTTTACTTCAAATAAATTTCATCCTTTTAGTCGATATAATGTCAATTGAATGAATTTTTGAAATATTATTTTATTATTAAAGACGAAGCGAGGGTCTATTTTAATCACCGAGCGAGCGACGCATTATTTTTTATTTTTCGTCTTTGTAGTATATATGAGAAAAATATTGGTTCAGTGACTTACATATTTTAAGAATTTGACGTTATATTATGCACGCATCGCATTGCAACAGATTTAAGAAAGATTTAAATAAGATGAATCATTGTAAAGAAATTTCATTTTTCCGCTAATGCGTATTTGTTTTTACATTTTTTTTACTTCAAATAAATTTCATCCTTTTAGTCGATTTAACGTCAATTGAATGAATGTTTGAAATATTATTTTAGACGATACAATGTCTTAAAAATTGTTGGCAGATTTCACGGTCTAATAATCGAATTATTCAGTTTTCAAAGTCGTAACTTTAACCTGGACTCGTGCCAAAGGTCATGAAAAATTGCCAACAATAAAAATCTTTGAAAAATTATATCTATAAAAGTTTTTTAAGTCGCTTTTTATACAGACTTCTCCTTAATTCTTTTCGTTACAACAAATTATTGAATTGATATTGTAATATTACATATTGTAATTACCTCATTTTTTATACTATAATAATACAATGTATTTTATGTAACAGTGTCAATATAATTATCAAACTCGAGCATTTTTGTAAAGTTTCAAATCAGAATACTCGAATGAGGATGAAAATAATCGAATTCAATATTTCTAATGCAGACTAGAATTCAACGGATTCATTAAAAGTATATTGTTGATTATGGGAAATATATTTGGGAAAATTCAGGACTCGAGGAAAATAAAATGAGTCTTCGATCGAAAGTGAGAGTCAGCACGCGCGTCAATCGTTAATTAAAGTGCTGAAAGTGTAGGATGTTTTTTTTTAACCGGACGAAATTTAACTACGTGTCGATTGAATTACGTAAAAAGTAGAGTTGTTAACGAAACAGTTGGCGTACGATGCATCGACGGTCGAGGCCTCGCGAAAGTTGCGCCATCGACTCACCATCTCAGGCCCAATTATTAATTTGCAAAGCGGTTTTATCAACGAATCGATTATTTTTCCGGTGCTGCCTTGACTAAGAGTTATATCACCCTCTTGAAAAACGATCGTTGTTCGTCGACTTTAAATTCGAAAGCAAAATTTTGTCATTTTTATATAAAAAAAAAGAAAGTGACATTTACGTGCATTTTTTTCGTTAAACAAAAAATTATCAAATTAATACAACTTTAATTAAAGTGTCTTTAAAAATAATATAATACACATGTAAAAAATCTGGTGTTAAAATGGTGTTAATTTAACACCATTATTGGTCTATATAGTTCCCACAGTTTGGTGTAGAATGGCATATGGTGTTAATAGATGTGGTTTTATATTCTGTGTTTGATCAGTGTTGATAATTAACACCGCAAAATAGAAACATTATTTAGTGCCTAATATTAATGAAGTAACACTATTCTTGCTAATTTTGTGCGAATAAAAAAGAGATACAGATTGAGCAACTCAGTGATATACAGAATATTTTGGAATAATGAAAATTTCGATTCGTTTGTAAGGTTCATGCACATTACATGCAACTTTGTTCGTTAAAAATTTCATGTTAACAAGTTCCTAAATTATTTTTGGTTTTTTTTCTTTGATTGAATGCAGAGATTTACCCTGGTGTAGGGTAATCAACTATCGAGACTTGTTCTTAAAAAAAAATTTTATGTATTAATTTTTTTCATAACAGATTTAACATTTATGTTAAGTAGCAAAGTGTTTTAGCAACGTTTTCAAAATTTTTGTATTTAAGTATCAGTTCCTTGAAATAATTATGCTTTCCCTCAATCCTGATTAACAAAAGAGAGAAGATTAACAAAGTTTTATTGTGGAACAGGCATGGTCGAAGTTCGATACTTTTCTGAGAAATGAAAATAAATTTTCAATATAATAGACGATGCTTATTTCATCGATGGTGCAATTAAACATGATCCATTGAAAAATAATTTTCATTTCTTAGAAAAGTATCGAACTCTGCCCATTCCTGTTGCTGAAAACATTGATTTTTGACCCCGTGAAATCATCAAGTAACATTGCTCAACATTTTTTACCAAACACACCGGTGTTATTATTTTACACCATTTCCTTTTAGCACTCACAAAATTTGGTTAACACCGCAAAATTTTTTACAGTGCATTATTTATAAAGCAAATTTTGTAAAATATCATTTTTGAGATGAATTTTTGAAAATTTTCTTGTCAATCTGCCAAGCCAGATAGTGTAAATTTCCGGGTGATTCTCGTCACGCAAATCTGGGACGATGCATCGGAGAAACGCAACAGATGCAATCGCGAAAAAATGGGTGAAAACCGACGAAATTTTGACTCGAATTTTATCTCAGCGGATATTTAATATATTTTATTTGTATATATCAATGAAGTACAGCAAAAGGATGGAGTGCGGATTTTATCGAAAAACTCAACACCGAAAAGTGACAGTATATAATTATACATTCGAATGTTTCGTTGGAGCGAAAAAAGAAACGATGAGTGGCCACAAATTTGAGGTTTGAGCACTTCCGGCGAGCGATCGGTCGATCGATCATTTCGAGATTCTTTTAATTTTTTTCCTAGCTGTAATTTTTTCATCGTTTTGGTTTCTTTTTCGATAAATCGCAACCTCTCGTGATCGGACGTTAAACCGGTTTTTCGAAACCTCGTGACTCACGCACACGCGAGTTACACGAACGGAATAGCAACATATTTTTATATCGTTATAGTTCAAGAGCGAACGCGAGGTAAGATCGAGTGCTGCATCGTCGAGGATTCAGCCCGTTCCTTGTCCTTGTTTCCGCGATAATAGGGGAAAAAGCACGAAAAAAAGGAAGGAGGATCTTGTAGAAAGAAATGGCCGCGCACTTTCGCGGAATTCGAATTTTTAGCCGCTATATACGTTGAATCGCGGGAATAGGTGGATAGAAGACACACGCGACTGCTTCGTTTTTCCGCAAGGAAGACACGCGTAAACTCGTTTTCGAAACGCGGCCGTGAGTCTCACGTGATAGAATAAGTTGGCAAAAAGGTCGAAAACAGCAGTTTTACGCACAGAGGTTCTCAAGCGGGATTCCCGCGTGATCGAAACTTCAGCCCGCGCGATCTAAGCCTTTCGCGAGGCACGTGACTCTTATCTCTGACATCTGCGCGAAAAGAATGCACTCGCCAAACATTTTCCGTCTACGCTAAAATCTGTTTTCAAACGCGCTCACGAACGGGAAGTACAGTCTCTGCAATAAAATATTTCCTTCAATGGCCAATTTTCATGAAATTCTTATTTCTTACGTATAAAAGTATATTTTTGACACGATGTCAGTCGACGACTCGTCAGCGGTACGTTAACTTTACTCTTCACTTCTCTACTCAAGACCATATTTTAAGTTAAATTTGGCGTTTTAAAACTGCGGAAGAATTTTTTTTAAGTAAATTTATTCCCAAATAGTCAATTTTTTTAATAGCAACCACATTCAAGATGAAATACGAAAAAATAATGTCAAAAGTAGAAAAGTGAAGAGTACAGTTAACGTACTGCCCGACTCGTCAATTTTAATCTATACAAAAAATTATCATTTCTTTGAGATTCAGATAATTTCTTATTTTATTCAATTTATAAAGACCTTCGAATTTTTTAGTTAATTTCAAGCACGTTTGTCGAACGCCGAGAAAACAGTTGATACGTTAACTGCAATATCAATCAACAGGTTGTGATAATTTCGTGACCAATCTCGTCAAAAAAACTTGGTTTGGACGATGGAAAAAGAACAAAACTTTGTGAATTGTTTTTTTTTTCATTTTTCAATCCTTACGAAGCTGTTGAGTAAAAGAGAACAAAAAGTAACTTGTCATTCGTGAAGAAACGTATTTTCCACTCAATTTTTCGCTTGGACGAAAAAATTTTTGTTCGGAGTTCGCACGGATTGCGGAGGGACATTCTATCAGGAAATAAACTGTACGTGCTATTTAATTACTATTTTTCATTCTAACACCAAGCGCGGGATATTTTCACTCTCCGAACCGCGTGCAGGTATTCGTAATACCTGGTAAATACCGTAAAGACATTTTTTCCTTTTCTCGGCTTCGCTGTGCACAAGTGCACCTACAGAGAAGTTTTTTTTTTCTCGGAATATAGTAGTAAGTGACGTTCACTTATTTTCCAAAGTAAATCGATATAAAGTATGGGGAAAGATTCTAAATCCGAGAAGGAAATATTTTCACACGTGCAAATAAAAATCTTGCATCAATTTTAAAAAAATTGTCATAAACACTCTTTTACTTTTAAAAACGTATATCACAAAATGATCTAGCACAAATTGCGTATTTAATTTTTGAATATATTTTTGATAATTTTTGTTTCAATAAACAAAAATTTCCCCGTATAAATTTATTAAGATTGCTCGAGAATTGAATTTTTGTGATGAAAAATAGTTCAAATTTCGTCTCGTTTGAAACGAGTCTATAAGAAATTGGATATTTTTTTGGGAGTGATAAATTCATGGTGAGTAAACCGGTTCGAGTCTGTGGTATGTTTTTAGGAGAGTTTTTATTTCTCCGAACGATTTGTTGTTGGGTCGAAGAGGGAAAGAGGAAAGCGTCAGCATTGTTGGAAAAGATTTTGTCGAGGAGGTAAATAAGAGAGGCCAAAGCGTGCGAGTCGTATTCCAATTGGTTTGTTCACCAGTGACATCAGGATCGGAGGGGTTTTCGCCTCGTGACACGATCGCAGGGGAAGCACGTCCACGCTTACGAATATAAAACGCACTCGAGCCCGAGCATTTATATGAAGAGACAATCGCCCGCGTAAACTCAGTTTTCGTTCTGCACCCGGAAACGCGACATTGTCTCCGCGACGAGTCTCCCGAGTTATTGTCATCGGATCTCGATCGTTTTTCATTTTTCATCGTTTCGTTATTTGTGATTTAACACATCCAACGAGAAACAACTATAGTGAGCCTTTTTTTTGTGAACATTTCGAGAATTATTTCGTCCCCGGTTTTCAGAACACCTTCGAAAATTTATCTCAAGTACATTCTTCACGTATCATCGATGAATTTTTTAATCGTTCGGGCTACTATGACAAGAAAGTGGAGAACTTGATGACCGAGCCTTGTGCCAGTGGATAAAGTCTCAATATCAGTCTGGTAATATATCAATTTTATCGATGATTGTTCTCTGTCAATGAATTTATCACAGCAGATTAACGACAAGTAATTTTTGAGCTCTTATTAAATATACATCCGATGAGTAAACTTTTCGAAGAAATCGATTATTCAGAGGTGACGTATTTGATAAATATATTTTTTCATATTAAACATTTTTCTGTTCAATCACGCGCGTCAATAGTCTCAAGAACGTCTGTCACTTTATTCGAGATCTTGAAAATTCTTGGCCTGTATACGAAACTGGTTTTTTTTCCCTTTGGATAAGATTGGAGAATCTTGAATGACTCCTATAAGACGTTCCTATTATTCCGTTTAATTAACTGGACATTAACCTCTCAATTCAATTGGAATTCTCTCGGCGTCACGAAAATATATCTCTACGTCGTAACGGACGTTCAAGAGGAAGCATAGGCTTGCACATGTATACTGAGCGTCTTATTTTTCACAAATGAATTTGCCTAAAACCACTTATTAGAAAAAAAAAGTGTTGATCATTTTTCAGAAATTTTCACACAATTTTGTTCAACTTCACGCATGATTACCTCGCGACGATAAATTCTCTATTGACGTAGATTCTTAATTTACCTTGAAATCGTAATACAGATTAACGTCGTAAATTTGTAGAGGGAAATAATAACAACGATTCGATAAATTCTGAGGTAGAAGAGGAAAAATTAGGAATATTATTCGAAGCGAGTATAACGACGTTATCTACGTAAAAACATTGTGAGGCTGTAAATTAAGTTAATCTACATTGAAAATGATCGAAAAGCAAGCACGAATGCGGAAAAAATTGTTGAAGATTCATATACTTTCGTCGAGTCAACATTATTTTTTTGCAAATCAATAACGTAATCAATTATGACACATCGAATATAATTTTATTTTCGTGATAAATGAATGTCACTCCCGATTGAGTCTCGATTACTCACTGTTGTATCGTTTCTCGAAATTTCTAGCGATTGTAAACACGAAGTAATAATGTACATGTAAATAATCGCGTTCATTGGAGTCAATCGTCAAACAAAGGAAATCAAGACTCATAGTATCAATATTTTACGCTTGATTTCCCAATTCGTCACGTTGCGCAATGTCGCACAAAAAAAAACAAACTTTTTTCTCCTCATCGTACAAATATTTACACAAACGATTGACTCAAATTTGATTTCATATATTTTGTTTTACAAAAAGTTTGCGAAGGGGAAAAAGTATATATTTCTCGCGAGAATTCTCGTCTGACCAGTGGCTTGCTGTTTCTACTTGCATTTGCGGTGCTCCGGGACAGTCGATTCGAACGTTCGTTGCTTCGAAAATTAATGAATTATTCAAAACGAGTGATGAATTTTGGAAAGTGACTTTTTTTTTGCTGAACACCCGGAGATGCTCTCGCGATTAACTTTGCATTTTTGATCGATCGATCGATGAAATTGTTTTCTCTTGCCAAGATATATTGAAATGGAAATCGAAATGAGAAGATATTTTTCTGATGTGTATGCGGGCATTGAGTGGAGACCATTGAATATTTTTATCGGGCTTGGAGGGCAAACGGCGAGATGAAGAACGGAGTGAGAGTCTTTGAGATTGGTATATGCAAGTGGATTCGATTAAAGAGATCAAGTCTCGTTGATTGCTCGATTGAACCGCGCGGCCCTGAATGATTTGGAAAAACAAAGGAAAATCACACCTTTCGCTTCTATCGATCTCCGTCGATATTTGGTGACGAAAAAAAAGCACGTTTTTGTATCTCCTTTTCTTTTTATTTTTTTTTCTCTCAGGGACGAGAAAAGGGAAAAATACGTTTTCAGTATTGATCCAATTTTAGGGGGATGCGTGGAATTTTGGTGGTTATGAAACTGGCCTTGCATTATGTAAAATGCATGGAAAATGCGATATGTATCGCCATGACACACTAACGCGACATTTTTTTTCTCCACGTATAAATAAATCCGTGTGCGATCGTGTGCGCGCACCGATATTCACGTAATAGTGACCCCACGTCTATCCGGATAATAAGCACTGTCTTCAGTGTGTCTTCAATTTTTATAAACGGTCGCACGTGCCGATCAGAAAAAAATATACTGTGGATCGATCTTCAAGCGCGTTGGAAATTTCATTCCGAAGACTAGCAACGCCGGAGATAACGCGCTTTTTTTTTGTCGTAAAACGATATTAGCAATTAAGGTAGTTGCCTCGTTAACACTTTGAGAACACAAGTATCTCAGAAATTGCTTGAAAATGTCTGTATACAGACTTAAAAAATCAGTTTTAGTATCCTGGCTTATTTTGTAAAAGGATTTACCGCTCTTTTCCTATGTCGAGAAAATGTGTGTCAAAGATTGTAAATTGGTTTTTTTTTTTGTAAAAAATAGGATTTGAAAAACTAGAATTTCTGTCACATCATCGTAAATGTTCTTTTTTTTTCATAATCTATTATTAAGATGTCGAACTCGTTAAAATTTCTTGTTTTTAAGCTTTTTTCGTTTAAACACTTTTTACGAGCTTGACTATACACTGGGGCAATTACCATTAATTATTGTTTTTTTATTAAAGTAAGGAACTTTCTTTAATTTTTGAAAATTTTCGTATACATTGTCACTAATGAATATTCAAATAATTTTAAACCTATATTTATGCTTAAAATATAAAATTATGTTTAAAATAAAAAGTTCATTCTGTTGGAGATAAAAATCGATATGCGGTTCGATTCGCGAGCACTCGCTTCGACGCGTATGAAACACACGTCGGAATGTCTCGTTCGCTCTGTCATAACAATACCACGCGATAAAATGTTTTCTCCTAGACACAGACTCTCGCACAATAACGCAGATCGAAGCAATACTGGCTAATTTCTCTCTCGATAGAAAAGAACTGTACTCGGTTATTTCCTATTCTGAACTTTGTACCGACTCCTGAATTGGCGATTCATACGTTTGTAGATTAATAATAAATTTCCAGTTCAAAAGTCGATTCGTGCCTCTAACTTCGTCGTTGAATTTTCCATTTTTAACCTTCATTTGCATTTAAAGTACCTTAAATTATGTTTTTTTAAAAATGAATTCGACAAATTATATTTGTCAAATTTACTACTAAATAAAAAATGACGGATAAAAAATTACAATTCTGTTTATATAAAAAAATTATTAAAATTGATTAACGGATTGATGAATTTTTCGTCAAATTTGACATTTGTAAAATATAATTGTAATAAAATGTGATAAAAAGTAGATGTGCGAGTACTGGCAATGTTCGTACATTTTTGATAAGGAAGAATGAGCAAACTCGACGATTCGATGTCTAAGTAAATTCCGTAATATAATATTAATGATAATGAGATTCTGTCGATGAAGGATCGCAGAAGATCGAGTCTCGCGATTCGTGAGTACATGCAAACGGAATTAGCGATGCGAAGATAAACAAAAGCGCGAATTATTTTCGATCTCGGACGATAAGTTCGTTTACTCGAGTTACGTGGAAGGGAACCTTCAGATTTTGCGAGTTATCTATCTGTTTCTGTCATGCAAGGAATTGTCGTTATTACCGCATGCTCTTGATTAGTCCCAATGGAAGAAACTATGATGACGATGACGAAAGAGAAGGAAAAAAGAATTAATTACGCTCACGTGGTATCCAGTCACGAGTTATATCGCGTAAACACTCACGTGATACTATACAGCAAATAACGACACTTTGAAATCGAGATACTCATTATTTTTTATTTCCAATTCTCATGTCACGTTCAGCCTTTCCAAGTTACCGTGATTTTATGTCAAACGCGGCACTAGAATTTTTCAAGACTTCCAGCCTCGATTCATTTAACAAACTGTCTATTGTATATATGTTATCGATACGAATTTCTTTCATTATTCTGCATCTCATTACCGTTTGTGTGTTCTAAGTCTCGCGTAAGAATTTTGAGTCCACTCGATTCGAAAGTAGGCCAATTTATTTTTAATTTGCTATCATATTTTTCACGAAATAGTACGCAATGATTAATTATATCTGACATTTTTATTGTCAGGTTTGATTCTATTTGGATAGGTGTCTTTTTTTCTCTCAAGTGTTTAATAAAACAATTAACCTTCAAAAATCTTACTGCTTCAAATTCAATAAGATTACGTACACTTTGTTTAAATAGTATGAAATACAAATAAAGTGTAAGTAAATTTAACTGAAATTGTATGATGATTTTTTTTTTCGTAATAAATTAAAAGTTACACGATAATAATATGTGTATTTGTATAGATTATTGTACTCATTTTTCATTGTGATATAAGGAAAGAGATTCGTTAACGATATTTTTTTAGAGTTTCAAGCCTGGCCGCCATAAATTAAAGTGAAGTTATTCAAGCGTATCTGTATCGTTTGAGATACTTCATCTTAATTCGCCGCTCAATTTATTTTAACGCGTACAAATTCGTTCCGACTCCGAGAGACTTTTCCATCGAAAATCCTTTACTACTTTTATGACGCAATCGTTTTGAAAAAATAAAAAAAAATAAACAAAATTAACTTCAACGAACATTTTTTTTCACTTCCTTGGAAATAAAAATCAAAGCAAATAAATTTTTTTTCATTATCATGACTCGACGAAACGATATTCAAAGTTTCATTTCAGTGCTCAACGATTTTTCGAGATCGTACACGAGATCCCAAACATGAGTACGCTTGTGTACAATACACAATTAAAGAATGACGATCTCGCGTGTGACGACCTCGCACGTGACAAGTGTAATGAGCCAAGAATGTGCCATAATTCATTTCAACTCGTTCAGAACGTTTTTTAAACTCGTTGAACCAATTTTGATATACTCTGACGAGTAAATATATAGACATATATATTTTTGCGTGTATAGAGAAAATCTTTTTATCTTTACAAACATCGATAACGACCACCCGGATAAACATACGAGAGATTTAACGTCGAACGAACCTCCAACTCATTTTTTAAACACTATTTTAATGAAAATTTAATATATGTGCGTTTAATTTAATATCGCCCTTAGCATCAATTGCAGAGAAGTCCCAAAAACATTATTTAGAAAATAATATAACATTTTGGACAACTTGTAACCACCAAGATTATTAATTGTATGAAAGAACAATGCTCTTGATCGTAAAAATTATTTACTGCATGCATTATGATATTCGCACTTACCTTTTAAAACGACCTAATGTTAAAATTGAAGAGAAACATATTTCTCTAACAATAAATAATTTTAAACAGGAATATTCATACAATTAACATTATTCATCGTAATGTTTAGATAAATAAACAAAAATAAATAAAAAATAATGATTGGTGAAAAAGAATTTGTATACGGAGTGAGATACGAAATTAAAGAATTGTTTTAAAATAAAAATTTCAGAGTTAAATCGAATCAGCCACGGCACGTAAAAGAAAAAAAACGTTTGGAAAAAAGTTGGAAAGCTCGCCAAGGGAAAGATGAAGAAGGAGGACTCAAAGGAGTTCGCGATAAACGGGAAGACGGGCGCGTATGTCAACCATGCGCTCAGTGAATCGAGTTTGGACATCGGCCATACGATCGGCTCGAATCAGATGTTTCATGGTTCTCACAGAACTAATGAAAGTCGAGGCTCGTCTGATTTCATACGTAAGTTTTCCAATTTTTTTTACTATACAAAAACTGACGATTATACTAATTATTTTATGACTAAATACATTTTAGTTTTGGATTAACGATATGTCAAAATCTAATCTAAATTTTGATCCTTTTTACAAAGAACTATCCTGAAAAATAATTATTTTCCTATCACAATTTAGAGCGAAACTTTTTTTTTAATTAAACAAATATTGAACCGTCTCAATTTTGTGCTAAAAATCTCAAGAAAAAATGCATGAAAAGTATGTCCATTTTTTTCTAATACTTCAAAAAGAAAACAATAAAAAATGTTTCGCGACTCTGTAAATAAATTGTACAAATATTTTTCAAGTGGTTGAAGAACCAGGGGACGATGAAACCAAACAAAAGGACAGCATTTTCGTCACGACTGCCCGATTCACGAAAAAAAAAGCCAACGCGATCTGCACAAGAAAAATGCTCTACAAAAGACTGCCAATTTTTCGGTGGCTTCCGAAATACAATGGGGAGGACGCACTTGGTGATTTCGTGGCAGGAGTTACAGTTGGACTCACAGTCATTCCGCAGTCCTTAGCCTATTCTACCGTAGCTGGTTTACCACCTCAGGTTTTTACCACTTTTATTAAATATTATTAAAAAATTGAATAAAAATTATCTATAATTTTCGTATCCTACAAAAGGAGTTTTTATCCTCTCGATTTAATAAAGATTTAATGACATTTTGTAAAACATCGTAGTAGATAATATAATCATCTAGAAAAAAAAATGCATGGTGAAAAAAATGTGGTGAAGTCCGGAAAAATAATTCACGTAATATTTGAATATAAGTATTTACAAAATGCAAACAAATATGAAAAGACATTTACAAAATATATAAATTTTGAATCTAACTAAGCCAGTTTCACTCCTGACTGACACTGATTTTGGATAAACTTTTGATTTTTCAAGAATTTATTTAATTTTGTAAACTTTTTTAAAAAATTATTACGGTTATTGAAAGTGAAAAAATATTTTTTTAGTATGGACTTTATGGAAGTTTTCTCGGTTGTTTTATCTACATATTATTCGGCTCGTGCAAAGACATCCCTTTTGGACCGAGCGCAATAGTTTCCCTGCTGACTTATCAAACGGTCTCTCATCTGGACGATCCCCTGTCTTACGCGATACTTCTCTGCTTCGTCGCAGGACTGATTGAACTGTTTATGGGCATATTTGGTCTGGGTAATTATTTTGCATTTTTTTTCAAACAAATTTAATTTATCAATAGTGAAAATCAACGTTTTAGAGTTTCTATGAAAAAAAAATTCGTCTGAAAATAATTTATCTTTCATTATATTTTTGATGGTAAAAATTATATACGGATATTGCGATCATTATAAAAAAAATTCTCTAATGCCATTTTATGGTAGAGAATTTGCCAAATTGTTCTTAAAATTTTTTTTTGGGAATAGATGGAACGAAAGATTTTTTTTTTAAGGTTTTCTGATCGATTTCGTTTCGGGTCCTGTGAGCTCGGGTTTTACGTCGGCAGTCGCTTTGATAATCGTAACTTCACAGCTCAAGGACATACTTGGTATTCAAGCTAAGGGCTCGACTTTTATTCAACTCTGGCAAAGCATCGCCGAGGGTGTTCACCAGACCTCCGTCTGGGACGCAATCCTCGGAATAACCTGCATAGCATTTCTTTTAATACTCAAGGTGAAAAAAAAATCATTTTTATTTCGAACCTGCATAATCAAATATTTATTGATCGTTTTTTTTTAATTTTTTTTTCGAACCATTAAACTTAATAGGTGTTAAATTGTGTAATGACAGATGGTTGCAACGTTCTCTATTGGACCAAAGGACGCGGAGCTTAGGACTTCGAAGCAAAAAATTGTAAATAAATTAATATGGCTCACAGGTACTTCGAGAAACGCCATTCTCGTAATCATCTGCGGTCTATTGGGCTACACTTT
Organism: Cremastinae sp. A BG-2022a; assembly: GCA_030522545.1. Classification (NCBI taxonomy): domain Eukaryota; kingdom Metazoa; phylum Arthropoda; class Insecta; order Hymenoptera; family Ichneumonidae; species Cremastinae sp. A BG-2022a. The sequence continues at coordinate 5,539 of JAPYYW010001354.1, read as the reverse complement.
CACGAATAATTCACCCTTCAAACTAATCGGTAATTATTCATACTTGAAAAATGATTTGAAAATCATTATTGGTTATAGTAATATTTTTCCCATTGTTTCCTGATGCTATTTATTTATATATTTTTTTATCGTCAGGCTATTTGCCCAGTGGAATGCCAACTGTCAAATTGCCACCCTTCAGTAACACGAGGTCAGACAATACCACTGTCGGTTTCTTCGGAATGTGCGCTGAATTGGGAAGTGGCTTGCTCGTTTTGCCACTCATCTCTCTCATGGAAGACGTCGCGGTTTGCAAAGCATTCGGTACGTTCAGATATTACGTTAGCAGTTCGCTCCGAAAAAGTATATATATATATATTTTGAAAATGTTGTTTTTTGTCGGAAATTCTTTTTTTAAGCATGTAAGGCAAGCGTCCCAATTGGACGTGTATACAAGGAATTTTCTACTTAATTTTTAGAACATTCAAAAAAAGAAATCTGCTTCAAATTCACGTCTAAATTATTGTGTGATACTTTAGCGATCGAAAATCTACTTTATATCTTATTTTCCATCAATATTTATACTAAATAAATATTTACATTTATTGTATAGTAAATAAGTATAGTTATATAGAAAGTATCGTTTAATGCTTGGAAAATATACAATTATTGAGATTTTTATCTTATAACAAACGAAATGTGTTAATTTATTTTCTATTCATCAGCTAATGGTAAATCTGTGGACGCTACGCAAGAGCTTATCGCCCTTGGAATGGCAAATCTGGGAAACTCGTTCGTCCAGGCATTCCCGGGGACGGGATCGCTCAGTAGGGGTGCAGTTAATAATGCATCGGGCGTCAGAACACCTCTGGGCGGTCTTTACACAGGTAAAGTAAAATTTCATTTAATTCCCCATAGCAACATCAAATTCACTCTCATCCCAAAAATTTCGTAACTTTCTCATGTAATTAAAAGTTACCGAATTAAATTTTGTTTGATTAATTTATTTTTCTCTCCCTCCAGGAATTCTCGTGATACTGGCACTACAATTTTTAACTCCGTACTTCTTTTATATACCAAAAGCGTGTCTCGCAGCCATAATCATCGCAGCGGTTATTTTCATGGTTGAAGTAAAGGTGATAAAGCCCATGTGGAGGACAAAGAGTGAGTAAACTATTTCAATTTATATTCGCAAAGTAAATTATTCTCTTCTTTGATGGCTCGATAAAAAAGAAATAAAAAAAACAACGATAAAAAAATGTTTGAGGAGAATAATGAGGGTTGAATGTCCGGATTCGTGATGCAATAAACGACGATAATTAAATCGTAACATTCCACGTGGAAAATCGAACCGAGGAGAAAAAGGATTGCGAAAAAAAAACGAGCTATTTTGTCCTCAGGAGTGAAACAGGATCACCTTGACTCTAAAATAGTGCAACGATATATTCCGTATATCTTTTCAAGCGCTTTTTATCCTATTATCATACGTAAATATGCAAAATTCTCGAAATCGATCGCTGTTCTCGTTCTCCGAGAGAAAAAAAAAACTGAATTTTTGTATATAGCATGACGAGATAACATCTCGGTCTCCAGTTTACGAGGTGTGGGAGTTAATGTTTCGATTCTTGAATTCATTGACGAATTGCTTTGTTATGCAATATCTCAAATGATTTTTCTCGGTTTGCAATATTTCATGCAATTTTTTCAAAGCGAGTTTTTAAGTGGTTTTTTTTTTAATTCTTTCAGAGTCCGATCTCCTGCCCGGTCTCGGAACTTTTATCGCCTGCTTGGTTCTACAATTGGAAGTCGGAATTCTCTGCGGAGTTGGACTGAACGTTCTCTTTATTCTTTACCACGCTGCCAGACCGAAAATTTCTGTGGAGAAGCTCGTGGTAAGAGCGTCAAAAATCGATTATTTTCAAGCCAAGTATCCACAGAGAGAAAGAGAGAGAGATAATATAATAAAAGATTTAATATTTAGCTCTAAATCTGCAGATACTGAGATTCGTCACTTTGTTTAATTTTTTCATTTTCTCACGATCGCTTATCATCGTATTACTCACGGAGATGCAGTATTGTTGCCACGCGCTGTTTACGCGATCGGGTGTTTTTTTATTCTTTTCCGCTTCACTTTGCACAAAACGAATTATTATTATTTTTTTCCATAAAGTCGCATTCCACTCGGCTGACGCAATCGCCAATCCCCAATTTTTTTTATATTTTAAGATTTTTTTTTCATTTTCACTATCGTACTAAAGATCCGTGATTGAAATTTTTTTATAGATTGCACGAAAATGCGGTAAAAAAAACAAAACCTAACATGCAATTTTTAACAGATCAAGATCAAACGAAAAAATTTGGTATTTTGAAAAAAATTGTAAACTGCTAAAAATTTTTGCAAAACCTTTCAGTTGTTCTTCATTGTCTAAAATATCACCATACGAAATTTCATGATATCTCAATTATTTGATTAATCATATTTTTTATACTTTACTCTCTACAAAAAAATTATGGATAAGCTTTTAAATTAAAAAATAAAAAATAAAAAGACAAATATCCCATAAACCATTCTCTCAAAGCTTCACCAAATTTTCCATACATTTTTTCTATCGAATACCCTTGTACCGAAATTGCATTAAAATCTGACCAATTTCCAATCATTGATCATCGAAATATTTTCATAAAATACGAGAAAAAAAAACTATAAAAGACTCATTTAGTAAAAACTTTCCTAAAATCTGACAATGAAGCTTGTTTTCAACTTGCTTTTTTTTTTCTTCTCAATCGTAAACCCAAATAAATGTTTGCAGAGTCGTTGCGGAGTGGAATTCCTGATGCTGACACCGGACCGCTGTCTGATATTCCCATCGGTCGATTATATGAGAAATTTGGTGACCAAGTACAGCAGATCGACCGGAAGTTCGGTGACACCGGTCGTGATCGATTGTTCGCACATCTACGGGGCAGACTTCACGGCGGCGACCGTGATCGAGAGCTTGACGAAGGATTTTGCCTTGAGAGGCCAGCCGCTCTTTTTCTACAACGTCAAGCCTTCGGTCTACGCCGTCTTCGAGGGCGTCGACCCGAGCGACTTTGTCGTTTATTACACCCAGGAAGCGCTCGACGATCTTCTCAAAGAGAGAGGATACCTCAAGCAGATAAAGCAAAACATACCTCTAGCCTAACACCGAGAAAAGCCAAAAAAAAGAAACATCGAAAAGAATGGCTAAATTCAAGAAATATTGGAAAAAGAGGAGAAAAGTGCTGAACTAATCAATTTATCAACTATATAAAAAACGAACAGAGAAAAGTTCAAAAGAATCGTTTCGTAAGTGCGAGAAATAAATCGTAGAAACCGTTTACCCGAATGACAAAAAGCGAAATAAATTATCACGCTCGAATAGTATCAATATTTTTTGCCACCATGTGGCAGTCGAATAGAAAGGTTTTTATTAATACTGATATATAACTAAAGCGTAATACTTAAAAAAAAAACTTAAAAATAGTTGTAAATAATGAGAACAGGAACGACCATCGACTAGACACGTGGAGTGCGAGTTTCGTCGAGTTTTACTTAAAATACACAATGTAAGTTCGTGAAGATACTTTAAACATACGCATAGATTTATTTCGCTTATTTATTTATCACGTACCGAGTGTCTGAATCGCGTTATAGTTCTTACAATTCTTACTCAAAACTAGACATTATTGCTTGTTTTTTTTTTATCGAAAAAATTAAGTATTCTTAGTGACCTAATTTACAAAAATGTTATCCCAACTCTATCGGCGTAAAAATAATCTTTGTAAAGTAAGCAGTGATTTTGTTTTTCTATTCACTATGTACGATCAATATATCATTCCCTTTTTTTAAGAAATAAATTGTATTTGTTAAAAATGATTTGTGCTTGCTCGCTAGCTTTTAGTCACAGTTAAATATACGACTATTCTTATTTTCGACAACTAATCCTAAGTTTTATAAATATTTGTTGCTTTGTGCAGAGCCCTCGATCGTTCGTTCGGCTTCGTCGTATTTTTTTGTATAATAATAATATACAATTTATTTACGTTACGATTAACTTACGTTCGTATTTGAGCAAAAGCTTGCGACGCTTTGATAATGTAATTACTATTATAATTACAGACTAGAGTACGTAATTATTAAATATCGTGATATGCTACTTCGTATCGGTGATCGAGGCACCAGGACCGTTTTTTTTTCTTGAGATTTTGCAAAATATTTTCTCTCTAGTATAATAGAAAAAACAACCTCGTGATCTCACTCCTTCGGATGACGTATACGCGATAAATTGACTATTGCTTCCTATTTTAGTGCCATGGGCGCGATGATGATAATAATAATGATAATGATAAATATGAGGATATGTTTTAGTTATTTTCATACCGTCACGGCCAGCCGAAATTCATTCCTGTCAATTGGTAGAAACGCTGGTTGAAGGGACGATAAAAGTCTCGAAGACGTTCTATGGCAGCGGGATCGATGTGCGGGTGACTTCGGCCTTTGTTTTTACCTTGAAATTTACGAAACAACGAATTACACGTAAAGCAACTTATAAAGCAATTTTTAAACTTATTTCGATTGTTTTTTGAATTTTTCAATATGAATTCTTGAATTTTACCTCGAATAAGTAACATTTTCGTTATCTAAAGGAAATTTCCGATCGAATAAGGTCTTAAAATCGATAAAAAAAAAAATTTGAAAAATTTTGCGAATTTTTGAAGGTATAATTTTTGAAGTGTGTGACACCAAATTTAATGAAATTTTTTTTTTTTCAATTTTAAGAGCCTATTCGATCGGAAATTTTTCGTAGATAATGAAAATGTTAATTATTTGGAGCGAAATTGAAGAATTCATATAGAATGAGCCAAAAAATTGACTTTTGGATCAGTTTTTCTAATACCGCGAGGGCGCGAAGCCTGTTAGTAACTTATAAATAAATAAAATAAAATAAACGTTGAAAGTCAATGGAAACGTAATACTCGAATCGTATGTGCATACTCAAAAGTTATAATTTGACCTTATAATACATTTACAATGCACGTTAATATCACGCATGGACGAGACAAACACTTTTTAAATAAAAAACGTTTAATTTTCGACTTTTTAAGTCAATTTCATGCGCTCAAGGTCAGTCAAGGTCGTATGGACTTGCGTTAATATCACCCATCGATGAGACAAACATTTTTTAAATAAAAAACGTTCAATTTTCGACTTTTTAAGTCAATCTCATGCGCTCAAGGTCGGTGAAGGTCGTATGGACTTGCGTTAATATCATGCATCGACGAAACAAACACTTTTTAAATAAAAGACGTTGAATTTTCGACTTTTTAAGTCAATTTAATGCGCTCAAGGTCGGTGAAGGTCGTATGGACTTGCGTTAATATCACGCATCGACGAGACAAACATTTTTAAAATAAAAAAACGTTCAATTTTCGACTTTTAAAGTCAATTTCATGCGCTCAAGGTCGATCAAGGTCGTATGGACTTGCGTTAATATCACGCATCGACGAGACAAACACTTTTTAAATAAAAAACGTTCAA
>JAPYYW010001353.1:0-50411 GCA_030522545.1 Cremastinae sp. A BG-2022a | reverse complement strand
TTTTAAAAATGTCAGTGCGGATGTATCCTATATTAAAAAAAGATGAAACCTCTAATCAATTATTCGGAATAGAGTGCATTATGCGAAGTTGCATGAAGAATGTGTCTAGAAGAACAGCAAAATATCAATTAAAACGTCAAAAAAGCGGCCGTGTAGCGATCGCGTTGTCGCTCGTGTATTTAAAAATCTTCAAATTTTCCAAACTGTAACCACAGTACGAAAAAGAGGTAATTTATAACAGTAATAAACTTATAGCAATAATAATACATTCTATATATATAAACAATTTATAATAATAGATGCAATTACCGTTGCAATAAAATGCTATAATAAATTAGTAATAGTAATTAACAGTAAGAAATTTCATAACTACTGTATACATGTATGAATGTATCGTTAGGGTCTAGTAGATTGCACAGCTAGATTCTCTACTATTATTGGTAGAAGCAAGTAGATTCTTCCACCCAAAATGTCTAGTAGATTCAGCTGTACAAGCCAGACGAAGCGTTGAGATAAAAGGGGAAAACATTTCATAGTGAGATATGTGTTCGAAGGTGATCCGGTGGAGAGACGATGGATGTCAGATGCTTCCAGACTCGTAGCGCAGATATTGCTCTATGAAATGAGGAAGATTGCACGCGGCATTGCTCCGTCGAGCTCACGTTACCCGATGTTCGTTCAAGTGAATCCAAGCTAAGCTCCGATTGCGTCTCTATATCACCCACGTCTTCTCCTAAACATACGTACAGTGATCCCCAATCAAGTTTTGCACTCTAGGAGATCCATAATGAAAAAATCGTTGATAAAAATCGCTCGATACTTTTTTTTGACTGGCAGTTATTGTTTTTCTGTCTTTGAATTTTTAAAGATAGGAGTCGCGTAAAATCGTTTAAGACAGAATTTCTTAAAAATTTGAACAAAAATCTTCTTTGAGGTCATGTCGAAATGTGTATACCAAATTATAGTAATCGAGATATTATAATTGTTGAAAGTCTTCACATTTTTAAAACTAAAAAATAAAAGAGCCCATGTTAAATGTGGCAATTTTTAAAAATAAATATCTCGATAACTACATGGTAAAGCCTCTTTAAATTTTGCACAACTGTTAATATGATGTCAAAGAAGATCAGTATAGAAATTTTGAAAAAATTCAAGTGATGATTTTACATGTAGTTAACACATACAGCCTAACTTTTGAATAGACTGTCACCTTGCTTCTACTTTAAAGGAATAGGTAACTTTAGAAATTAAAAAAATCGATTTCTTTTTTTTTATGTGGTCCCCTAGGATCTCAAAAATGATGTCCCAAAAGGTTATCACCGGGAAAAATCTCTAAGTACTCGTTTTTTGAATTTTAGTACAAGACTGCCTGGTCCGCAGCGAGTCTACTCAAAGCTTCAAACGCGTTTTGATTTCAAAATTGCATTTTTTAAATTGGCCAAAAACATAGCTCAGACAATTGTCTACCGATTCACTTGAAATTTGGAATATATCTTGAAAAATACATTGTCTATATGGAAGTATACGTAGAATTTTTTTTATATTGCATAGTTCTCTTGTTATTAACAATTATTATCAGATGATTTTTTAGGCAAATTTTTCAATTTCTACTTTAGAAGCGCGTAATTTTGCCAAAAACCAATATATCGAAAAAGCCTATTTTTTGGCCTCTGTAGAGTGGCTTACCCCCTAAGAAGTCTAGTTTCTTTTTTTAATCGAGATATAATTTTGGGACGCCCTGTATGCACGAACATTTGTACCTATACGTTGGAAGAATAGACTTACCATTCCGGAAAGACGGATAGAGAGTGAATCGTACGTGGAACACTTGTTCATCGAAAAGCTACTTTGTATACATCATATACATATATATTTTGATATTTTATTCCTTCGCTTCTTTCTCCTCTCCGTATGGTTCAGCGAGCAAAAGCATCCACGGCGTATCACTGCAAACAATCTCTTCTCTCCTCTCACGATCCTCTCCTAATCGGACATCTTTCCTCTTCATCTCAGTTTTCTTCTACGTTCTTTGAACAATTTGTATCTGATCGTGACAAAGCTTATATCCACGCGTCAACATTTTTCAACACGAAATGAAACACGTTTTTCAATTTATGAAAGAAGCTTTTACGTTCTTGTAAATATAGACTCTAGCAAAAAATAATTATTATTTATACAATAATATTATTTTTATATTGAAATAAAAATAGCGAAATATTTTTAAACTCGTATCAATTGCGTATAATAATAAAAAAAGCTTTTTACTTTTTTATAAATTCTTTTTTATAAATCTTTTTTATAAACTGTATTTTATAAATACAGTTTTAATCGAATAATTTCGCTTGAAAATTTGCAAACTTCGGTTACCAATGCGATGTTCTTTGTAGCATCGAAAAAATTTAGCAAGATATTTTTGGGATGATTGAATCCTTTTTGATGCTTCTCGGATATTTTTCGAATAAAGTTGGAAATTACGATCTGGCGAGATTCATGACATTCCTAGATCCACGTGCACATCAGCATTCCGATACGAGAGGCATATTATAGAATATGCAACGCGAAAAAAAAACCTCAAGGCATTATACGCATTTATCGTACATAATTTTATTCGTTTCTATAGATTTCATATACAAGTCTCGTACATTGAAGGGAGTTTTTTATTCCATTTGGTGCGACCTTTATTATGTAGAGGTTAAATATACGCAAATAAAGAAATGCTGAATGTATGTAGGAAAAATGATGTCAATATTGAATTGCTCTTAATCAATCGAGCTGAAGGAATCAATTATGATTTTGTAGTAATGAGTACAAGGGCAGGAGTCTGTATACACATTTGCCTTCGATTATCAACTGCGATGCAGGATTTTAAAATCCAACTAGAAAAAATATTTAAAAAATGCATTGACGTCTCGTTAAAATGAAAATATTTTATTTTTATTGTCGCGAAAACCGACAAATTAATTTTGATGAGTATTAAATAAGAATGAATGGAATAAGGGCGAAAAGCGAGCTCAGAATCGACGCGGTAGCTCCAGGCAAAAAGTATTCTATATATCTCACAATCAATCATCGAGTCGATCGGACGGGTTTCACGAAGTTCCATCATGGCAATAACGTCTGCTGACTGAGCGATCGATCTGTTGTTTCAGCGTAAATAAATATATAGCATCCCTTACCAAGAGAATCGGATTAAGATTCGGCTTTCGAGGATACTTTTTCTCAGGTCACTGAATCCTTTTTCGATCAGAGCGTACATTCGAGAAATGATTGAGCTCTCTCCTAAACGCGGATATTAATTTACCTCGTATTTGCACAGTCTACATTCCTCACCCAACATTGAAATAATCCTTTCCGATTCTAATTATTGAAACTCTGCACGGTAAAAAAAAGTTGGACTTAAAAGAAGTTCGACTTTTTTTTTATCACTGAAGATTAAAGTAAGATATTCGAAACCAAAAAAAATTTTTTTCGAACTCCAATATGAAATATATAATAAATGTTTCGTGAAAAAAGTTGGTTGCTCAGTTTCGCATGCACAGGGGCATGCTTAACGCTCGAAGTGATGCTCGGCGAAGCCAACAGAGAGATCTTCCTGCCATATGTCGAGAACCGAGATCACGCGTGCACCAGCAACGAATGGATCTTGGCTGCTTCGATTTGCAGCTCAAGCTGTGTGCACAATTCGCGACCCTCCACTCCCTTATCAGCAGACATTTTTACTGCAAAAAGTTGCACGCCGTGTTCACACATTATGTACAGAAATATTTATATATATAATAACTGGAAAAATTTATATATTTATATATAATTTATGTATTTACTGTTAATTAAAAATTGAATATCGTCATTAATTTTCGACATTTTTCATTACTAAATGAAGTTCGATAGTAAAAATCTTTTATTTAAAGCAATTCTAAGAATTATGTTTTGCAAACAAATATCGAACTGTTTTTAAAAAGTCAATAAATTCAATAAAGATAATCATATTTATTCGAAATTTTCACTTTAAAATGAATTTTGACTCGCGTTTATAGCTATAATAATTTTCGAGATATTTAAAAAAGAAACTTGAGAATATCTAAAAATGGGGAAATTTTCAATTTCGCATGACTTTCAAAAAAAAATTTTTTAAAATTTTTTTCCTTTGGCAGAACTTTCTTTTACAAAAATAGAAAACTTCTGATCAAATTTTAGCAAAATAGAAGGGGATCGATTCCAACAATTGGTCGAAATGAGGTGGAATCACCCAGATACATGGTCATTTGTCTGATATTTTCAAATTGTCCATTTCCGTTGCAATTTCGTAATAAAAAGTATATGTAAATATTATTCTGTTAAAATGCGATGTCTACTAAAAATTTAAAGTCAATCCATCGGCTAGTTTTCGAATGTTGTGGACACAAACATATACGGAAGCTAAATTTTTAAATATAAGATTTATATATAATTAATTCATATATTTATATATAATTACTGGAAAAACCCTTTATTATATACATATAATTTTCACTGTAATTTGTGAACCTTTTTACAGAAACATCAAAGTCTATTTTGATGTATAAAATTATTTCTTTTACATACGGACTTATATATAATCCTCGGTGTACACTCCGGGTCAATATGACCCAAAGAAATTTTTTTACAGTTTTTATTTCAGTAATAAAAAGCACTACGAATTTCTCGTAATTATAACTCTAATTATTTGCACGACGAGTAAATCGAATATTCAGTGGACGAGTTTAACAACCATGTCGACAGATCGAATTTGAAAAAAGAGCTCCGCAGTTATTTCTGAAACAATCGAAGTCTAACGAGACACTTAAAATTGAAACGGTGCAAGATACCTCGCTCGTATATATGCCGGACCCCCTGGTATGTTCGTGCATTTTATATATGAATAAAAATGAATAAAAAAGTAGAAATAAAATTCACGTGTACAACGACGACCCTTCGCGTTCTACTTTTTTCTCGCCCACTTTCCCTTTCGTTTTACATATGCGCAAAGCCTCGCCTCTATATTTTCATCTCGGCCTCGCTGTTTTTTTTTCTTACTCTGGAAAAAGTGTATATGCTCCGTAAGCGAGTAAATCCCTAAATGTCAGTGCGTCTCGAGCTCGGAAGCGAATTATTTTTTTTTTCGAGAGGGTTGGCGCGTGGCACTCGAGGCTTTGGAGTTTGCCCCTTCCGTTGTTAACGAAGCAAAATTTCTCCTCGTTCTTCTTTTTATTTCCATACACTCCATTTGTATAAATGGCCATAAAATGCTTGTGATTAATTACTATCCCTTCCGGTTAATGTGAAAAAGATCAAAATGTCCATCTTTAGAAAAAGAAGAAAAACTTAAAAAAGAGGAAAAATGGAAAATTATAAATAACAATATCATGGTGGTTAATGAATTTCAATATTTAGGATATTTAGTATATTATGGGGATTTTTATGAAAAAATATGATTAAAAAATAACGATAAAAATTTGAAAAGCTATTAATATATGTAGATGATAGTGGGAATGTGGAAGAGGTCTGGGAGCACATTATAGAAAAAAGTTTATAAAATAAAAAGTAAATATAAGAATAAATATTAAATATAAAAATAAAAAAGTAAATATTGAGGTAAATGCACCATTGTATTATTTAGTTTATATTTTGTTAATATTTTCCATAAACTTTCTTCAACGTCGTATGCACATGTGTATTAATTTTTAGAAGATTTCGCCATGCAGAAGTCGAGATATTTATTGGTAAAAATCACATTTTTTCCATCCTTCCATACGAGCGCATGTTAAATATTGCGATCAGAAAATAAAAATCACATTAAAATAAAAATTAAATTAATAAATTTGAAATATAAATGTTTAATATAAAACCGAATATATAGATGTTCAAAAATATTTTTTAGAGAATAAATAAGAAGTAAGAAGAATAATATGTCATCTATATGGGGAAAGGATTCAGTCAAAGTCCTGAATAAGATAGAGATAAAGGAGGTCGTCGTGGAATTGATTTGGGAAGATAGAGAGAAGAGGAAGACGTGGAGAACAAGATAAAGCAAGGCTTGTCGAAACTTGACAGAGAAACGATCAAAGAAAATAGACAAAAGTCAGAGATCGATGTGTAACCAGATTATACAAAAAGATCATAGAAGGAGGGAAAAAACCATAGAAGTATTGGAACAATGATACAGCATAAGAGTATATCAGGAAATATGGGTGAGTGCAGGAATGTAGAAAAAGCGAAGAAGAAGAAGGTGAAAACGACTGAAGGTTTGGGTTATACAGGAAAAATCATGAAACCTTGGCACATTTGAGTATGTGAAGAATAAAAAAAAATTGAAAAAAAAATAGTTCGACAAACAATTAAACGTTTAATTTAAAGAAATTTATAAGAAAAAAATATAAAAATAACATGAATAAATGTAAACAATATTTAAAATAAATGAAAAAGTATTGTAAAATAAAATTTATAATATAAAATTAATAATTTCTTTACTGTCTGATTCAGCTTAAAAAAATCTCGTGATCATAAATCTTATGCATGCAAATATCGTGTTATCTCTCTCGTTTTTGTAATTTGATTAAAAAGAAAAACTTTTTTTCGAACTCAGCAGGGTACTTTATGGCTCGATGGCACAATTTTCCTTTAGGGCATGTTTGTTCATCTTTATTGAAAAAAAAGTTCTCGTTCTGAAAACGTCTGTAGCTTGAGGCAAATTCCTTGGTCGAGGCCCTCGTGGCATTTTGCCAGATGCTAATCCATTCCCAGTCTTCTTTTCCCACTCCGCCATGTGGCCTGTATGTCCCGTCGTGCTCTCGGATGTGTACGTTTGCATTATTTCGAGGCTCCCCGTACAATCCGGAACGATTTTCTCCCCGGAACATAACCTGCTCTCGTATTCTTTCAATTTCGTGCATCTTACGACATTTTTCCTCCTTTTTCCTATTTTTTCACCCTCAAACGACCAAAATCGTCGTAAAAAGTACGACAAAACAATCAGAAACAGAACTTCGAAAGTTTAATTTTGAAAATATTGAACAATCTTTCGAATCCAGCCTGCTCCTCAGATTTAATCGTTTTTGCGTTGTTTTTAAATTAAAAAATATGTCAAGCATTTGCCATAAAGCCTCATAATAAAAATTGCAAACATTTATATCAAATTTCTTATTTCCTAAATAATTTATAATCTATAAAAAATTTATTGTTTCATTATATGCAAAAAATAAATTATTTAAAATAATAAAAATAAATAATAAATTATACAAAGTATATGTAGTATTTAAGTATTAAAGTATTTAAGATTTTAAACAATGAAATAAAAATAGCTTACTGGGTGAATAGCTTAAGGGTGTTGAGTTTGGAAAACAAAAAATCAAAAGTTTTCGAACGATTTTTTCCCATGCTTGAGAGCAAAAATTTATTAAGAAAAGTTGCTGCAAATCAACTGTATTTTAAATGCAAAGTCATTATAGGTCTACTCTTTGTGTAATTGCAAAAAAATATGATTAAATTTTTTTGAAAAATTAGACGAAGCTTCTACAACACCCCACAAAGTTCACTCAAATTAGGAAGCTCGTTACTGAAATATTTATTATACAAAATAGTAACTTTTAACACGTGTTCTTATGGAAAGGTAAAAACAAATAGCCATTTTTAACAATTAATATCTTAATGAGGAGTTTCCTAATCGTCGCGAAATTTTTACAAAACCTTTTAGAGATGTTACTCAATATTATGTAAAAATTTTAAAAATTTTCCATCATTTTTATATTTGAACACAAGATCCTTAATTACATACAACTATAATTTCTGTTTCACTCGTAAACTAAAGGAATCAATTCTGGGACGTCCTTTTACGAAGGGATCGCACGAAACGTGATTAATACATTTTACGAGCAGACGCGCAGGGCACGAGTCAACATTCGCATTTGTCATAGTCTTGGGTTTGGATAAGAAGCAGAATGTTTCGTGGTTAGTTGAATTGGAATTCTGATGGGGATCCATTGTGTCATCCTTCGAGTGCAGAGCACTCAGGCACAGATTAGGGTGAAGCGTGCCATCGCAGGATTCTAAGGATAATTTCACGACGTCGTCTTCAAGAAAACGTGACACGTTTGAACACTGGAATTATATCGAATTCGTCCTACTGGACAATCTAACGATATCTTTCTTCACATACAAATATATCAAACGCATTTTAAAGTTAAGGCTGTATGAGACAGACGATTCCAGCAAAAATTAAATTGTTAAATAAGTTAAATTCGTAAAACCCAGACTCTGGCTTTTGCTAAAAATTTGTCAATTTTTTGACAAATGACTGTCAATTGACAACTTGAGTATATTTTAATAATGATTTAATCTTTTTTAAATGTGTAAACAATTACATAAAAAATGTAGTAAAACGTTTTGAAAATACTGTTTATACAAAATGAACATTATTACGAATATATTTTTAAAAATTTCAAAAAATCTCATATTTTTAAATTTGTGTTCAGTGCAAATTTATGAATTTTCCTTAAGAAGCAATGTTAAATCTCAACAACTTTGTAGTTTGATAACTCTTAAATAATTCAGTAAAAAAAATTCAAATTTGGCACGAAATTTTTTTCATATGCTTAAAAACAAAATGCCAAAAATATATCAAATTTTCATATTTTAAAAAATATCGCTCATACATTCATAAAAGTTGCTCGGATAATTATCAAAAAGTTTCAGCAGCTCAGTAAAAAATCTATAATATTGTTGAATGTCGAAAAAAATGTCTCCTTACTCTAATAAATTTTGCGTTTTACAACTTTTTTCAACTGCATTTTCAACTGTTTCCTAATTGAAACAGAATGTCCCTTATGTATTCGATTCTGAAGGATTTCGGAGCATTTGCTCAAGATACTACGGTCATTCTTGTGGTGGGAGACTGTGGCAAACAATTGCAATTATCCTACAAACGATGCAAAACTTTACGGCAAACTGTAGATCCAGTAGAATGAGGAAAAGTTGATGATCAAAGACTTACCCTCGCAGAGAAAATCACCGAGTTAAGCTCGTTTTGCATAGCTTCACTTTATTTTTCTCACACTTCGTTGAGCATCTACATTGCTGATTCTCCGTATTTCAAATGCCATCCGTCACAATTAGGAATTTCACTCGCAAGTTGTTGAACCAAAAGTGATAATTTCGTGAAACTATTTGGATTTTTTTCTTTTTTAAATAATGCAGATCTAATTCAATGAAACTTCTCATTTCATTTATCAATTAAAAATTATGCAAAAATTTAAAAAAGTAGAGATTCCATAATCCATAGCTTTCTAAGGAAATAAGTAAGTGAATGAAAATTCTTTTTGCAAATCGTAGATCTATTTTTTATCTATTTTTTTTAAATATTTGGCAACCCTGCTAACAATGTGTAACTTTTAAAAAAATATAAATAAGTGAATATGTTTCATGAAAAAAATAAGTAACTTATTTTTATCACTTTTTAGTGTACACCTCATCTTTTTCCATGATTTACGGTTCGATGCTGGAGAACTCTTAAAACAATAAAAAATGTAATTAAAAGTATACTCATAAAATGTTTTTACATTAAACTAAATATATATATTTTTTAAAGATTTATTTATATATACTTTTGCAAATATAAAAGTGTGTTCGTGCAATTAAAATTTATTTAAATAAATATCTAGATCTTGCAAGCATAATTTTTCCACTAAAATGCATAGATAATGAATCTTATTAATTACGTTAGAGTTGAGCGAACTAAATACGTGTCGGCTAGATATTGTTATGTTTTCATCGATGAATTAATGAATTAATGAAGGAAGTAAACATTTTTTTATGTTCATTTATTTCAATGTACATTAAGAATAAAATAAAGAGACGAAATCAATTTCCAACTGGAGGAAATTGGCGAAATGAGGGTTCTGGAAAGTCAATTAATTACGATTTAATTTGTACCTGCTTATACAGTAAGTGAAAGAGAGAGAGAGAGCGAGAGAGAGAGAGAGAGAGGGAGAATATTGGTTAACAAGCTGCAGAATGTGGCATCGAAACGCCGATATGATGGATTCGATTAGTCCGAGAGGCGACTCGATTCTGCGACTAACTGCTTGACGCTCTCTGATGGTTGTAGACGAGGATATAACCGTACGAGTTAACGTTCTGCATAAATGTGTAACTTGATCAAACTTCGATGTACCTAAATTGGTATATGTATGTACACCTGGTATATATTGGCATATATACATATATCCGGCGTTGTATTTACATGAGGGAAAGTAAGAGCTCTCGTAAACCAGAGTTGAGGAATTAAGCTCGTGCTTGTTTCCATTCTGTTTGCGGCTTACGACAAATCTTCACCATTCTCTATATAATTAACTAGCAACGATCTTCATCCTATTTACATCCAACTTTTCGGTCACTCGTTATTAGTAAAAAAAAATATAGTAAAAAAATAAAAATATAGTAAATATATAATGTATAATATAATAATTAAATATATATAATAAATATAGAATAAAAAATAAAATATAATTAAAAAATGATCAAGTTTGAACTTGAGATTTTGCAACTGTAAATATAAAAAAAAACTAAAAAAATGTTGTGTTAAAAAAATTGTTAACGCAGGATGAAACAAAAATATTTTTTGGATCGGTTTCAACTTGTTATATTATTTTTTCAGGCTTACGATAAAAGCTGGGTGTCCCATGAATCTCGAGGATTTTCCGATGGACACTCAACGATGTCCTCTCAAATTCGGCAGTTGTAAGTTTCCCTCGAGTGTGCTATGAAAGAAATATATATTTTTGTGTTTTTCGTCAAATTTATTTGACAAATTAATAAGGGGAAAAAATAAGAAATAATGGTTATTGAAGTTAATGAGGTGCTTTTTGTGTTTCTCGCGGAAGTCGGTTACACGACACGAGACGTAGTCTACAAGTGGAACAACGCTCGACAGGTCGCTATTGCCGAAGATATGAAACTATCGCAATTTGATCTAGTAGCGAATCCAACGGCGAACCACTCAAATGCCGCATCGCTTTCGCAAAGTGAGTAATGCGCCGTCTCAGATATCTCAAACCATGATCGCAACTTGGCTATAAATCAGCCGGATTTATAACGAACCTGAAATAATAAGCACATAAAACATGTACTTCACTTTTTTTATTTAAAAAACGTGTAAATAATATATTTTAGATAGTATGAAATTCGCACTGTCCTAAAAATTTTTCGAATCTTGATTAAACTCGTACAAATCGTTTTTCAAGTTTAAGGAAAGACGCGTTTTTAGATCTGATTGAATAACAAAATTTGTGAAATATATTCTTCATTTTTAAAAAATAAAAAAACGTAAAAAATTAAAGAATACGAAAATCGAATTGTTATAACAAAAATTTACGAATCCTCTTTCATACTTTTTTTAGACACATTAAACTGAGAGAAGAGTATGGTATAGATATTAATATACAAAAGTGACGACAATACCAATTATTATTGAACTAATTATATTTTATTTAAATTCTACATCCTATATATATTACGTTGAACTATGAAAATATATTCAATTATAATGTAATTTGTATAGTTGTCACTAAATCTTACTATCGTCATTTCTCTCAGTGTATTGAATAAAATTACTTAGCTACAAATTGAATTTGCTAATAAAATAAAAAGTAGTTGTTTGATTACAGTATTAAAATATTCAGGAAAAAAGTTGCTTGTGTATAAAAGAGGGTAATCAGTGGCCCTTTTACAGAGAGTCTAATTGCTGCAAAGGCGAGGCACTAGAGAATCTCTCTTTCTCTTATAAGGGTGGTTTATCAAGTGAAAAGGGGAAGAGAAAGGAGTGTGATAATAAAGTGCCAAATGAATCTGCCTCGCCTGTTCTGTCTCTCTCTCTCTCCACCCTTTCTCCCACATTCGTTCCGGAGTTTCTAATTGTTCCGTAGGTCGGAAGTCTTTAAGACAAAACAGGGTCATTAAGCTTCTTCTTTTCACCTCACTCGCTTCCTTTCTCTCTCTATTTCTCTCTATACCTTATCTCCCTCGGGAGCTATCGCGACATCTCAGAATCTCAGAATACATATGAGTCATTCCACAAAATAAAATCATTTTTACGGGGCGATCCCCGTCGATTTTTTTCAAACTTCGAAAATACCTTCTCCAATGTCAAAAAATAAAAACTTCTGAAAGTTGTAGCCCTTTTATGTAACCATTTTGAAGATATGACTTTTTGAATTTGACCATTTTTATTTTTTCATCAATTTGTTTGACGTGGAAAACTTTTGTATAGGAAATTTTTTGTATAGGAAAATTTCTTAGCTTTTCAATGGAATTTTTCATTTTTTATCACGCGCAACAGAAGATTTTTCTCACTGTGCGGCCCCTGTTGCCTCAAATTTGATATTTTTTTCTGGAAGCTGAGAGTTTTTCTCACGAAATGCGTTATTTTCGCGATGTGCATATTTTTTTGTTTTATCACAATTAAGTTAAATCTAATACCAGTCATGGACTATATGAATTTTTTTTAACACAGAGAATATGTATTTTCGAAGTTTGAAAAAAAATCGGGGGGTGTCACCCCATAAGAATGATTTTATTTGGTGGAATGAATTGTGTATATATAACTAATCTCACTAATATATAAATGTGAATGTTTGTATGTTTGGATGTTTGTTACACAGTCACAGCTTTTTAAAAAAATGATTTTTATGTAGAATTATATGTTCAGAAATGGCAAATATAAAAAAAGATAATATTCAATTCTTATACTTAAAATGGTAAATTTCACGATTACCGTGAGGGCGCGAAGCACCTGAGCCACTATAACCTGCTAGTACGTAATAAAAACAATAATATTTTAGCGATATTTTTTAGCATGTAATTTGCCAGTAGGTGATAATATTTTTTTCTACAAAACAGCTTTAAAAAAATGATTTTTATTTCGAATTATCTTCAGAAATGGTAAATGTAAAAAAGCAAAGATAATATTCAATTCTTATATTTAATGGTAAATTTCACGATAACCGTGAGCGAAGCATCCGAGCCACTATAACCTCTGCTCTGGTACACAATATAACTAATGGAGAAAGAGCGAGGGAGGAATGCACGCGTGTAGATCGAAAATAAAGGTATAGGATGAGGAAAGTTCGAAGGGGGAAGGCACTCGAGATAGAGTAGTATTCATTGGTACAGAGGAAGGTGGTGTAAGGCCGAAGTTGTCAAGGCATCTAATATCCGGCACGTAAGTGGAGTCAAGGAGACTCGAGCCTCCCTCTTGGAAAAGTAACATCTCTCTCTTTTTCCATCTCTCTTTCGCACCCGATCGCTTATTCTCCTCTCTCTCTCCTGTAGAGCGAGCTCCGGACACGGCCTCCCATCGAAAGACATTTCATGTCGGAGAAGCCACGCGAGAATGAGGACGGTAATTGAGTCAACGCGGCAATTTTTTCACCCCGCCCCCCTCCAACCCCCGTCGGTTTCCTTCTAGCCGAAAAAAACTCGCGTTATCGGGCTATACTCCGTAAAAACGAGAAAAGGGAGAGATCAGGAGGCTCGGATGAACGATGTGCTGCCGGGATATATATTTGGAAAAATACTCAGGAAACGTGAGTCCGAAAAAAAGTTATGGCTCCTCTGATGAAACTCTATATTCGCATCGTATATAGATCCCAATCGTCAATCCCAATAGTCTTATATATATACCGTTTTTTTATCTCTTGTCTTTTTGCGCAGCTTTTCATATTGAGAAAATTGTACATACATACACATGGAAAGAATTTTATGCAGTAAATTATTGTATTGAATAATATTGTGGTAACAGTTTGAAAATGCTTAATATTAATAATTACTATATGTTTTGGATGGAAAAATCCTTAAATGTTTCCAAACTGGTACCATATAGTATAAGAAAAAAAAACAGTAATTTTTCATATAATAATATGATACCTAACTAGTGGTCAAATTTCAATAACATTCATCGTCTGGAAATCGAGATATTTATCTTTGAAAATCGAATTTTTTAATGACTTTTCATAAAACCGTGTGTGTTAAAAGTTACAGTTTTACACAATAAATATCTCAACATCTCCACGATAAAGATTCTTTAAATTTTAAACGCATTTTAATATGAACATTAATATTCATTTTCGTCAGATTATCTTCAAAATAACTTCACCCGATGATTTTTGGCTTTTACACGCAAAAAGAATTCGCGTCCATTAAAAAACGCCCTTAACCGAAAACTTCCAAGCGATGCGACATATAATTCATTATTACGTCAAAAATACACACAAAACAACATTTTGCTCTTCCATTCCGTTGGAATAAATTTTCGCGAAATGGCACCGAGCAAAAAAAAAAGAGGGGGGAGAGTAAAAGAAGAACGTCCGAAACGAAGCTTGTAAAGTCAGAGACAAAGTTGCACAGGACATCAGGAAGAATGAGAGAAGGGAATAAAAGTTGTTTCTTTCTTTAGCTCGTCACTTTTCTCGGAGGCAAGCGTTAAAAGTTTGTCGTTGCGGTTCAGCGGAAAGCGACCTGAGCGTTAAACCGAGATTCGCACGTACACTCGGAAAAGTGATAAGGGTCTGGGGGAGGAGGACAAAGCAGGACACGCGATAAGAGAGAAAAAAATTTGGCAAGCTTCGAGCGCGCTCTCTTCCGCGGAGAGCGTTTGAAAACGTTGATGGCTCGGGAGAAAGCTCGCGGAAGGAGTAAGCTCCTTGTGGAAGAAAGAACGCAGAAAGGAGCGTGACAGGGTCGAGGAAAAAGAAATTTACGTCAGTCGCTCAAAAAAAAAAGAGGGTTGGAGTCGAGTTTCGACTAATTGCGACTCGTTGGAGCCGATTCAACGCTTACGCGACGTTCTCCCAAGTTTAACCGGGAAGTAACGAAGTGTACGTGGCACGCGCGTGAACTCCAAGTTTGCGTTGTAAATCTGATGTAGTACTTATATATACCATAAGTGAGAACTGGAGCATAACAACGCCGATTGGCACTTCCGCTCGAAGAATCCGAGAAAGTGAATACTTTTGAACGTGTGATCTCTCGGCGCTTAATCGAAGAAAATTCGATTAACGACCTCACCCTGCTTCTGACAGATTTCTATCGAAGCTCCGGACTTTCCTCGGTGAAAAAGAGCTTTCGATCGGGAGTCCCATTCGTCCTTTACCGAGATCCCAGCATTTCCAGTCTCACGCCTCTACTCTCCTCTTTTCTCCTACCGTCTTGTTTGCCTCGACGCCCTTCATCCGCTTCGCAATCCTCTTCGCTCTCGACACAACCGATTTTTTTTTTCATCGAGTTTACCGATTCCCATCTTTTCGCCTCTTTGTTCGGATAAATGAAAAAAATTTTCGCTGAGTCGTTTCATCAGCTATTGAATAAATACTATTATCTTGGACTATTCTCTTATTCCTGTAATTATACAAAAATAAGGCACAGCTATAAATAAGGTAAACGTCCCGATAGTTGGACAATTTTCGTCATATTATTTTTTATATTTGAATTATTTTGTGCTGAGTGAAATCGTATGGATTATTTTTTCTATACAGAGGGATGTATTTATCATAACGTTAAGGGTGGTGAGTCCTCAGAGCAAAAAATGAAAAGTTTGACATCGTTTTTTTTTTCATATGAAGACGTTTGAGAGTAAACATTTATTAAGAAAAATTGCTGCAAATCAACTGAAGAAAAACATATTTAATATTCAAGATCATTCAGTGAGAAGTCTACTCTTTGTGTGATTGTACAAAAAAATGATAACATTTTTATTTTAAATTAGATGAAGCTTCTTTAACGCCATACAAAGATCAGTGTAAAATTTTACTTAAATTAGGAAGCTCGTTACTGAGATATTTATTATACAAAATTGCAACTTTTAACACGTGTTCTTATGAAAAGGTAAAAAAATGGCCATTTTTAACAATTAATATCTCAATGAGGAGTTTCTTAATCGCCGTGAAATTTTTACACCTTTTAGAGATATTATTTAATGTTACGTAAAATTTTCAAAAATTTTTCATTATTTTCGATTTTGAATATAATATCCTTAATTTATTGGAAAAAACTCGCTCAACCTCAGAGACAGAGTCGATTCTCTGTCCAATAATTGGAACATCCTACATAATCAACCGTTAAAATATTTATTTACTATAAATAGAGTATAAAATGAAAATGGTAGGCCACTCTAGAATTTTCAAAAAATTATGTTTTTTTTAAATGATCCTCTAGGATCTTGAAAATGATGTCCCAAAAGATTATGGTCAGAAAAAATTTCAAAGTACCCGTATTTTGAATTTTAGGACAAGACTGCCTTGTCCACAGCGAGTCTACTCAAAACTTCAAGTTGACCAGAAATATAACTCGGACATTTTTCTGCCGATTCACTTGAAATTTGGAATATATCTAGAACAATATATTGTCTATGGAAGGACGTAGAGGTTTTTTTATATTGCATAATTCATTTGTTATTAAAAATTATCTGACGATTTTTTAGGCAAATTTTTCACTTTCCACTTTAGAAGTGGGCCATTTTGCCAAGAAATCAATACATCGAAAAAATCAATGGCTCATTATAAGTCGAAAATTACAAGAACTATTTGTCCGACTGGGAGTCCTAAGACGTTATTTCAAAAATCCTGCACTGCCGCCATTTTGAGATTAATCGCTTCAAAAAAATTATTTTATATACTCACTGATATG
Organism: Cremastinae sp. A BG-2022a; assembly: GCA_030522545.1. Taxonomy (NCBI): domain Eukaryota; kingdom Metazoa; phylum Arthropoda; class Insecta; order Hymenoptera; family Ichneumonidae; species Cremastinae sp. A BG-2022a. The sequence continues at coordinate 33,722 of JAPYYW010001353.1, read as the reverse complement.
CATAATAAACACCCTTTTTTGTTATCTCGATTTATTTTGTAGTACTTTTGAAAAAAAAATCCGCAAAAAGCCTATTCTTTCGGCCTCTAGAGTGGCTTAACACAGAAAAAGAGTATTGGATCTTTAAAATATTAGATAATAAGTAGTTTAGATGTGAATTTGCAGTCGATTTTTTTGTGTAAATATTTTTAAAATAAAAATAAAGTGAGAAAACCCTTATCTGTTCAACTATTGGGACATTTACCTTCGTGGATTTACAAAAAAGTTATTTTATTCTATTATGTGCATTTACAGCGGAGTACAGCATGCTTCTGGTCTCTTTTCATCTGCAGAGACACATGGGCAATTTTCTCATTCAGGTGTACGGACCGTGCGTCCTTCTGGTCGTACTGTCGTGGGTTTCGTTCTGGCTGAATCGCGAGGCGACCGCTGACCGAGTTTCCTTGGGTATGAATTTGTTGTAATTATATTTCAAATTCTTTTTTCCAAGAATAAACAAAAGTTGCACGGAGAGAATTTTCTACAAAAAATTACGACGTTTTTTTCATACCGTCCTCACAGTTTACAAATTTTAAGAAATTTGTCTACAAAACATAATAATTTTAATCATAAAATGATGAAAAATGCTACATGTTTTGTATGAAAATTTTTTATATAAATTTCTCTTCATCTATATTATATCCAAAATCGTTGTGATTAAATCAATTACTTTTTTAAAGAATAAACAAAAGTTACATGAATAGAATTTTCTACAAAAAATTACAATATATTTATTTCATCATACCGTCGTTACAGTTTACAAATTTTAAGAAATTTTCATATACAATATATCCTAATCTTGACTATAAAATTATCAAAGATGCTTTATGTTTTGTATAAAAAAATTTTATATAAATTTCTCTCCATGCACATTATGTATCGTATATCAGATTATTATTTTATTTCGAGATAAAAATATATTTTTTGTAGTTTAATTTGAGAAAAGCGTAAAAAATAATGTAAAAATGTGAGGAATGAATAAAAAGATGGAAAAAATGAAATTTGCAAAGGTATAACGACAGTGCTGACAATGACTTTTCTCGGGTTGGAAGCCCGCACCGATTTGCCAAAAGTTCCTTATCCCACGGCTCTCGATTTCTTCGTCTTTCTATCGTTTGCCTTCATCTTCGCGACGATTATTCAGTTCGCGGTCGTCCATTACTTCACCAAGTATGGCTCAGGCGAGTGTTACTTCAGTTCGGACCTCAGTGAGACCGAGAGTTCGAGCGACGACGAAGCACCGCCAGGTCGTCAGCCTCGAAAGAGACAACCGGTACGTCGAAAATTAATAACTTTTTTTTTCATGCAAAAATAATTAATATCGCTTATATTAAAGAGATATTTGTTTGAAAAAAAATGAAAGATTTAAATTTATAACATGACTTTTCAGTTTTTTTTTGTTTTCAATAATATGAAAAACAAATTATCGTAAAAGACTGTTTTTTTTATTGTATTAGAAATTAATTTATTATTTTGATGGCTTATCATATTTAACATTTGTTATTGAACTCTCACCTGACCGTAATAATGATTACATAGAGTAGAAATTTTGAACAGAAATCAACGGTACGTAACTTGCACACGTCTGAGACTTTAACGTAAAAGTTAACGAAAGGATAAACATGTTGATTTGCAGAAAATTCTGATCTGATAAAAATAAAATTTAGACGTCAGGACCGTTTTTTTTATGAACCACCGCAAAAATAATTTTAAGGTGATTTTTTTTTCTTCACTGTGTAAAAATCGAAATATTTATTGTTGACATTGTAACTTTTTGAGTTTATGTTGAAAGTAGAGATTTTTCAACAATTTATATTTCGATTTACAGGTGTCGAAGCTTTCTCGAATTTTATAGACATTTTAGTATGATCTCAAAGAAGTTATCCACAATTTTTAAGAAAATCTATCGAAATTATTTTTATTGTTATTACCTGTAATTTACAAGCAAAAAATATTTATTGTCAAAAATTTATATTTTCTGATAGATGGTAAGGCTTTGTAAAATTTGACACATGTTTTCATATGACATTAAGGAGTTTCGATACCGTTGGCGAAAATAAATGAAGTTTTACATGTTAAAAGTATAGGGAATCGAAATTTATTAAGAACACGATGACAATTTGAACGAACGTTCTTTGCCACTAAACAAATTTATATAAATAGCTATATTATCTAAAAAATGATATTTCATGGTTCAATTGTTCGGAAAATAATTAGACGAAAATTCGAAAAAAATTCGTGTTTACGCATTTCATATGATAGAGGATATTCTATCATGGAGAGGTCCAAATTTGAACGAATTTTTATTATTTCGTTATGTCTATCGAAACCCCTTAAAGAAGACCTGTGCAAATTTTTAAGAAAATCTGTCTCAACAGGGTTTTGCGGTTGTACTGCCTTAAATCTTGAAGCATACAATGCTTTTGAAATTTTATTTAGATGAGGAGAAAAACGTCAGTGAATTCATCGGGCAGAAGTAGTGGTAATCGGAGCTTGGCGATGAACGGTGAGGGTGTGATCGAAGTCATACCGCTGGCAGCACTGCCGGACCTCGGAAGAAGAAAATCAAGCGGGCAGTGGCAATTTTCGTGTCTTCCATGCAGCCCACCACCGCCGCCGCAACCGCCACCTCAGCGTCGTCTTTCAACCACGAGAAGACGGAGGAGAACGCCCCGATACAATTCCGTATCGAAGATCGATCGGGCCAGTAGAATTGTATTCCCGCTTTTGTTTCTCACGATAAACGTATTTTACTGGTGGTCCTATTTGTCGAGAAGCGAGCGTATATCCTAGTTTCAGATAAAATTAAAAAAAAAAGAAAAAAAAACTTCAACTAAGCAGTCTAAATGCTCCTAGCAAGAAGAAAATAACACCAAAGGACGAACAGAGATTTGAAAAATTTGCATCATTTTCAACGAGACTCCAAAATCCGTCTGGGTACTTTTAGCCGACCAATTTTACAATTGTTCTTGTACATATAATGTCACTCGGATTATTTTTAACGGGAATCCCTTTAATTTTCGACAACCGAATGTCGCTAACGAAATGCTGTAGCAACAGCCCGTTTACTCCGCTTTATCTTCATTTTCTATCCCATTCAGCCCATTTGCCAAGCAGATGGTTATCGTTTTCGCATTGAGAAAGAATAAGCTGAAATTTTGGGCATTACGTTAACTTTACTCTTCACTTCTCTACTCAAGACCATATTTTAAGTCCAAAATAGTCAATTTTTTTTATGGCATCCACATTCAACATGAAATACGAAAAAATAGTGTCAAGAGTAGAGAAGTGAAGAGTACAGTTAACGTACTGCCAAATTTTGAAAATGTTAAACGAGTATTCAACGCAAGTATATGGCATTTGGTATTGATTGAAGAACTTTTTAACTTCTTTTCATTTTTATCTCTGCGGAAGTATTACGTAAACTAGTCACGTTGCGTGTGTCACTTTTTCGAGGCCAACACGGTGTATCATATTTTTCAGATTTGTGGTGAAAAACTCGCAGAACGAAAAGTGACAGGACAAACATTTTTTTTTTACTTTAATAATTTTTTTGTCACTCGTTTGTGAAGCTCAATAGTCGCGACGTTCATAGAGTATAAAATGTATATGTATATACATTAAAATATTTTTTATCTCCTACGTTGTCATCGAATGCAGGATCATCGATGGGACAAGAGATACCTCGAAACAAATTATACAGAATGAACAAAAAAAAGGAAAAATAATTCCGTCGTCTTCTATGTTACAGTTGTGGTATATGTATGATGTGGTTAAGCGATTAAAAAAAAAAAGAAATTCTATGTTACACCAAAATTATGCTATCAAATACAATCGTCATTTCACGAAACCAATCACTTTTTAATCAGAAGTATTTTATTCTTTTTCAGTCAGGAGGCATAAAAAAAACAATATAAATCTGTCCACGATAAATGTCTTTCGAGTATTCTTTCGACAGACGAATGTATTCATTAAATTTATAGATTTTTTCGTTCTGCCAATTTCGAGCTAGCGTCAGTCTTGATAATATTAAAAATGAGCATTAAATCTTTCCTGAACGAACCGCATAAAATTTTTTTTACAATTTCTTATCGTCTTCCCGAATTTTTATACACGACGTTAGTTCGAACAGGTCATTTATACGATAAATAAAATCTGGATAAGAATCTCTGGATTCTTCCGATAATAAGAAATATTGAAAATTTTGAAAATTCGCTAAATTAATATCATTGTCATTTCCGGGCGCAACGATTAATGTTCTTTCTGGTATTAATTGATAAGAGTGGACGATGGTTTCGGTTATCGTCGAGTAGGAAGTGTCAAAAACGAGAGGTTTTTTGTCGGAGCATGTTTCGATACAATCGACGATCCCCGCAGCTTCTTTACTTTTCCTGGTGCAAGCTACGAACGCGACGTGCTCGACACTCAGATACGATGCGGCTCGTAACATTTTCGGATAACTGAAGTACTCGTCCAGACTCACCACGACGGCCCCCATCTCCGGATCGTCCTCGTACGAGTGAACGAACGTCGGCAAATCACTCTTCAAAATGTCAGGCTAAAAATAAAGGAGCGATAAGTGAATATTTAAATACTTGAATTCAAGGTGAGATCATGCACTATTGAAGTGAATCAACTTAAGGTAGTTCGGCCTTCATATGAGTTGTCAAGTTGGCAACTAATTTGAATTGATTAAATTTAAGTCTAAGTTATTAATAAAATTAATAAACACTTAAATTGGAAATATTATTTTTATCACGTGAATGTACTAAAAATGGTTTAAAAATTCAATCAGCTGTTACCTACAGTGCAACGTAACGTCTGTCATCCGCTTCCGAAACGTCAAAAACAAAAGTCTTTTTATGTTTTCTTTTTTAAAAGCACCGTAAGGTAATGTTTTCTTTAAATAAACAGAATCTGTCAAAATTTTTCTGAAGCTCAATCACCGATTTGTTTTTTTACAGTTTACATTATTGTGAGTTCTTCCATAAGGTACTGTGTTAAAAATCAACATTTTTGAATGAAATAATTCCAAACTTTTCCCCGCAAGAGGAATCGAAAATGTGCTTATTATAATTGTGGAACTTTGAACTATCATTTACCGAAAAATTGGTGAATATTCACCGTACTTGTTCAAATAGCCAAACTACTTTAAGAATGTACGTCAAATATATGAGATGGTCAAACTTTTCGGTAAATTAAAATCTATCTATAACTGAATTACGCTGAATCAATTGGAAAAATAAAAAAGTATGCTTTCTGATCGTTTAAAAAAGATATTGAAGAATGAAACTGTGGAGGTTTCCCTAACATACATAAATGACAGCTGTCATTTACAGATGTGTACCCATTACTTTGTTTATCATAATTTTCGTTAAAATTGAAATCTATAGCAATATAAACTTATTCCCCATCGTTTGAAACAAAAAAATAACCTTATCGTTCATTTAAAGCAAATAATTAGCATCAAAGATTACATCAAACTCTGTGTTATTTAAACCGGAAGTCGATCAAATTGCAAAAAAAATTGAAAAAATTGATATTTTCCATGTTCAATAGATAAAAAGAAAATGTATTTTCTATTTATGTATAACTAGATATATTATCCTCGATCTTTCAACAAAAAAAACCATCGTTGCTAATGTTTTTACGGAAATATTCTTGATTGAATTTTCTCTTGTCCAGGACATTAAAAATCGCATAGTTGTCATTGGCTGACTGCACAAAATTTCTCTATCTCGAGCAGGCAAATCAGGTCTTAATTTTATTTCACACCGTAGAAATTTATCAATATCTACACTATTCTTATTCTTTGAATCACTATTTGGACAAAAAAATGTATTGCCATTATTATAAACCCGTAAAAGACTGATTGAAAAAAATGAATAGATTTACTGCGGATTTGACGTGACACATACATCCTGAATTCCGAAAAAGTGAGGAATTTTAAAGAGATACGTACTCCAGTTCCAAAATTTCGTAGTCCAACGTTGTCAAGCTCCTCGCTGATACCCGGCGCACCGATTACGTATACTTTTTTTTCATTCAAAAGTCTCTTCAGGTATCTGGCTATCAATGACGTTACGCATAAAATATCATCCGGTTCGACTTCCAAATTGGCTGTTCTCATTCTTTCGCATATCTCACGACGCGACAGCGCACAGTCCCTCATAAAATAAAGAACTCGCTTGCCACATTTCTTCAGTCTGTTTATTGTTGAGCTTCCATTCTCACTCCTCTCGAGTACTAAAAAAATTGGTAAATGTTTATTTCATGACCCCACGCGAGTTGGGTGTCGGTAGGGGAAGGGGTCGGGGGGGGGGGGAATTCATAAGGAAGGTATTGCACAATATAATGGCGAAGAGAAAAAACTCCCCTTAAAAAGTTATTAACCCTCGGCGGTCGCACAGGGTCATTTACGTCCTCGCACATTTTTCAATGTGTTTCAGTGCTTCAAAAAATCTGCAAAAATTCTTGAATACTCTTGAATATTTCTACAATAAAAATCAACATTCATTTTAACCCAAGAGCTTATTTTGTTTAAAAAATCGATCAAAAAAAATGAGCAATAGAAATATTCGAAAAGAACCTCGGTTCGATTGATTCTACTGGAAAAAGTATAATTATTGAAGCACGTGAAAATAGGCGATTCAAAGAGGGGCAAATCGATGATTTTATGTAAAAGAAATTAAGGAGCACTCTTTATTTTTATTTAAAAATTATTTTTGGAAAGAAAAGAAACATAAAAAGAAATGATGAAAAAATTTTCTTATTTTTGTATAGATCGAAGCAGTCAATAAAACATTCTGTAAGGAGCACTTTTTACTGACACGCTGGTCGCACATGATCATTAACGACCCCATCGTTCACTTGACTCGCGAGTGTTGTTCGCGAACCAACGCCTGGGTAACGTCCACACCATGCGTCTGTAATCTTCATTGGCCTAAGATTTTTTAGGGGAGGTATGCAAATTTTTCCTTGTTTCCGTTAGCGAAAAATAAATAACGGAAAATTACGCTGGGGTCGTTGACGACCCTGTGGGACCGCGGAGGGTTAACAATTGAAATTTTTAAAATTTACATTTACGAGAATTAAAATTTTAGATTTTCTCACTGTTAAGAATTTTGCACTTGGAAAGCACAAATAAAATTGAAATTAATTAATTTGTTAAACAATACGCAAACGTAAAAATTTGTACAGTTTCATATTTATGGTTAAAGTATAGGGGTCGTGTGACAGTCTATTCAAAAGTTTGGCTGTATATACGTGTTAATTAAATGTAAAATCATAAATTGAATTTATTTGAGATATAATTTTTTCAAAAATTTCTACTGATCTTCTTTGAAATTATATTAATATGTGTGCAAAATTTAAAGAGGCTTCACCATGTGGTTATCGAGATATTTATTTTTAAAAATTGCCACTTTTAACATGGGTTCTTATGAGAGATCAAAAAAAGTGACGACTTTCAACAATTAATATTTCGATTACTACATGGTGAAGCTTCATAAAATTTGGCATACATTTCGACATGACCTCAAAGAAGATTTTTGCAAATTTTTAAGAAAGTCCGTCTCAAACGATTTTCACGTGGCTCCCACCTCAATGCTCGAGCGAACAAAGTGATACCTATTTCCAATAACAGTATAAATATAAATTAAAAAAAAATAACAATAAAAATAAAATACAAAGGAACCAAAAAACATTGACTAAAGAGTGATACAAGCTTCGTGAAATTGTAAGCAAACCGTCTCAATAATCGGAAAACGTCGAGAATATTTCGAAAATTGTACTTCCCGCGAAATGTAAATTTTCAAAATTTCAATTGTTTGTAACTTCAATAACCCCAACTCGTCGTAAAGTAAAGATTTACCAAAAAAAAAAGAAAAAAGATAATTAATTTTTTCGTCTTTCTAACTAAATTTTTGTCCGCGTGCCGGCAGAATTGGTTCCAAACTCGCTGCGAATTATCGAGACTTTTGAAACGTTTGGTTGACTTTTTCGTACCTTCGCTGAAAATGAGAACGTTGTCGAAGCTCCGCGAAAAATCTTTCATTTGTTCGTCGATCCGAGCGGCGGGCACTTTGCGAGACATCGCGCGAGGAATTCGTTGGCTTCGAGTTCACTGCGACGCACCGCGAGTCGGGAATCAGAGTGCAAATTGAACAGCGCCGGAAAAACGAGTAGCCAAGGCTACATTGACCGAGAACTCGAGACTCGAGACGCGACTCGCGAGATTCCCTCTCGGTCGCAATAACACTCGCAGCACACTCGGCTCGCACTCTTTCCACTCTCTTCCTCTCGCTCTCCCTCCTCGCCTCGCACACCGTTCACGGGGGACAATCCTTGTTTTTCTTTTCCATAATATTCGCAACACTCGGAAGAACCGCCGCAAGGAAACCACCGCGAATATCGTCGCGCGGCTGCGTATTTTCACTCTGTGGACAGAGAAAAAAAAAAGAGAGAGCATGAAACTGAGCTTCCTCTGCGGATGATTTTTAAAAAACTTCTTGCGCGTTTTGCAAAGCATCGCTAATTGTGATAATCCCTGGAATTTCTTTTTTTTTTAATTTTTTTTTATTTATTTATTTTTTTTATCTCAATGAAAAATAATCGCGTAAATGAGGAAAAGAACCATGAATGTGCTTGGATGATGATTGCTGTGAAATGCGAGATGAGCGAAGCCCACGTTTTCGTCGAGATACGGACTGACGGTGAAATAAGATACGACTATCTTACTGTCAAGGTCGATTTGATTCAGCGAGAATCTTCTTTTCGGCTGGCGCACTTTGCACATCGGGCTTTTCATCAATCACGCTATTCCACATCCAGCGTTATTCGCCACGACGAGCACGCGCTCGCCCCTTTCTCTCTCTTTATCCCTGACAAACAACCTTTTTCTTCTCTCTTCGCAGAGATAATTTCTTTTTCTTTTTTTTTTCTAAACAAAGACCTCGTCATTCTAAAGACATGAATATTCGTTAAGAATTCCCGCGATAATGTTTTTTTTTCTTCCCGAGACTTACTTTTATCAATATTCTTCGTTGATAACGAGTGCCTCGAATTATCGCTGCAAGAACGATCCCACTTTTCTAGCATAATATAATTACATCGTATTTTTATTGTCACGTAGAAATAGTATACATTTTTTTTTATTATTAAAAATATCATTTGCAGATTCGCAGACTTTTTCTATAATACTCTTGCGTTTTTAGTAATATTTACAACTTTTTGTGCTATATAAATTGCTTTGGTAATGTGTAATTTTAATTAAAGTGTATTTCTTCTTTGGCAAAGTATTGTGGACGTTTTTATATACTAATAGTGTTCGTAACAAAATATAGTAACGTTCGAAAAATTGCTCGGATGAGGAACAAAACTGAACGTTTGCACCTTTCGAAAATTTTACCAACTATTACGACCAGTTGGCACATGTGTAATACTGTTTAACGACTCACAGAATACGTGACACGGTCGTGTCGTCAATTCTCCAATAATGAAAAAATGTCGGATAATCGATCGGAGTAAAAATCAGGAATCAACTGTTTGTCGTGCGGACTTTCGCTTCGATCGAGATCTGCCAAGTCACTCTCACTCGTGATTCCGGACAAAACGAGAAGTGTCTTGAAGCCGCAACGTTTTCCAAGAAGTATATCAGTTTTTGGACTGAAAAGATAATGTCAATAATCAGTAAGAAAGAAATACGAACGGTTTGACTAGTAAAATATTATTCACTGTGACTAATAGGTTTTTAACAAAAGTATTCAAAGATTGAAGCCAGTTGTCCAAACAGTACTATAACGCCAAGTATCGATTAGATTACGAATTATTTTTGAACCCATCAAGTATATACAAAAAAAAATTTCAAAATGATCAATCTTACTTGTCACCGATCATTATAGTTCGGGAGGGATCGAGGCCATAAGTTTTGACGATAAATTCGCTTATGTACGGTTCTGGTTTACCAAGGACGGTGGCTTTCCTCCCAGCTGCTGCTTCAACCGCACGAATCAAGCAACCAGCTCCTAATTTCAATAATTATTATTAACAACTGATTTTATAATCATTTCACCGTTTAATATACATAATACATGTTTTGAAAAAAAATCTAAAACATTAATTAGTTATTTTTTTACATTAAGGTGATATGGCCATGGAAGTAAAACCACAACTTTTCATCTTAGTTTTTCTTACGTACAAAGTGGTTTGCGAGTAAAAGTTTATTAAGAAAAGCTCTTGTAAATTGGCTAAATAACAACATACTCGAAATAAAAGGTCATTGAAGGTGACGTGTGCTTGCTATGTAATTAACAAAAATGGAAAAAAAATTAGTTCAGAATTTAAGGCAGTTGAAAGTTTTTATCTCGATTTATCTCCATACCATGTGGTTTTTGAGCTTGAGTTTACAAAGAAAAGTTGTTGCAAATTGTTTCAAGAATAACATACTCAATAATTGACAGTCATCCAAGGTGACCTGTACTTGTTACGTAGGTATGAACATTTAAAAAAGTCATAATTTTAGGATTTAAAAAAAAACTTGAGGAAGCTTCTTTGAAGTACAATAAATAGCTGTGCAAAATTTCAACAAGTTCGACTAGCCAGAAGTCAAAATATCGAGAATTGAAGATCGCAATATTTAGCACGTGCTCTTATGGGAGAATGTAGAAAATAGTGATTTTTGACAATAAATATCTCGAGTTCTATACGTAGTGAAATCTCTTAAGGTAGGAGTCACGTAAAATCGTTTGAGACAGAATTTCTTAAAAATTTGCACAAATCTTCCTTGAGATCATGTCGAAATGTATGCCAAATTTTATGAAGCTTCACCATCTAGTAATGGAGATAATAATTGTTGAAAGTCGTCACATTTTTTTTATCTCTCATAAGTGCCCATGTTAAGAAGGTATTATCGTTTCTCACGTGTGAATTACTTTTCAACTTTTTTTCGCTAAAATTTGGCACACATTGAGATTAATGTGATACCTATAACTCGTGTCAAAATTTTAATAACTTCCACCGTCTGGAAATCGAGATATATATCTTTGAAAATCGAATTTTTTTGTGACTTCTCATATAAGAGTTCATATTAAAATTTATTATTTTGCACAATGAACATCTCGACATCTGTACGATAAATCTTTCTTAAATTTTAAACGTATTTCAATATGCCATCAAGAAACATTAATATTAATTTTCGTCAGATCAACTTGAAAATAATTTCACTTGATGATTTTTGCCTTTACTTTGCACGATAATACGACAATATACCTTCTTAAAAGTAACAATTAAAAAAAATTAATATCTCGATAACCACATGGTGAAGCCTATTCAAATTTTGTACACATGTTAATATGACGTCAAAGAAGATCTGTATAAATTTTGAAAAAATTTCGTTCCAAAAAATGATGATTCAACATTTAGTTAACACGTACAGCCAAACTTTTGGATATACTGTCACGCGACTCCTACCTTAAAATTTAATATACAATTGCACATTCTATAAAAAAAGATTTTTGCAAATTTTAAAGAAATGTTTACCTGGAAATTTGTTTGAATTCGGCGATGGCCTATCCGTGTCCGGATTCGTACCGATGAAAGAGATATTCGGATTGGCAGCGTAAGTCGCGGCCTTCACGAGTTTCGGGTAACTGAAGTGCGTATCAAAGCCGACGATTACGGCTCCGATTTCAGCGTCAGGTGTAAAATTTTCGATCGCGTCTGTCGCTTCTCCTTTCATAGGATCAGGCTCAAATGACGAAGGAAAAAAAAACGATCTTCTTTTTTTTTCAAAAATCAAATGGAAAACGGTACAAGGTTAAAAAAAAAAATTACCCCGACTCCGGTACTCGATATTCCAAGGACGCTTAATTCCTTAGCGATCGCCTCTGAACCAACTATGAAAGCTTTTTTCTTAAATTCTCGCTCTTTCAGATACATCGCGGCGATGTAAGATGTGCACACCATCTCTTCCTGTATAAATAACGTAATTTACACGTAATAAAAGAATTTATGTAAAACTTGCGTAAATAAAAAAGAAAAAGCGCACCTTGGTGGATTGAAAATTCAACTCTTTGCATTTTTCGACGAGCTCCTCTCGCGTTTTCCCATTATTGTTCGTTACGTAGAAAAACCTTTTCCCATTTTTTTTCAACTGCTGGACAGCCTCGGCGGAGCCTTGTATAGCATCGCCCTCTTGCCACAGAACTCCTTTTCAACAGAAATATAAAAAAACAAGAAACAAATGTAAATTGAGAGACTCGATTTGAAAATAACTTTAAAAATGAAAAAAAAAAATAAAAGCAAAAACTCACCGTCGCAATCTGACAGAACGACGTCGAAAGAATCGATAAGATTCTTGAGTTCTCCTTTTGAGAGAGATTTCAGACTTCTCGGTGACATTGCGAAAGAAATTTCTTGCGAACTCGAGCAATGAATTACGACAAATGTGCGTCAATTTATCGTGCACTCGCCTCCGACGATATAAATGAATTTTTCGTTGGAAACGTTGCAGGCTCTTTTCCGGCTCACTGCCAGAGATTCGCGGAGTAATCAAGGGGAAAATAGAGAGAAGGGGCTGACTTTGCTCAGCAACCTTGGGGCTTGTATATGTAAATATGTATATACGTAACATCAGTCAGTATATACTTATGAATATATATGTATCGAAAGTCCGCGATTGCTCGCAAACGCGCAACTTGGGACTGCCTCGCATCTAGGCTTCCAAAGCGGAAATACATTTTTCAATTGTACTCCCAATTCGTCACGCGAACGTTCATTGCGAATTGTCACCTCATCGTTGAAATTGACATAAAGAATATGAATGCTAATACGAATATACAGAGCATTTTGTACAAATTTATCAATGATTTATTTTTTTTTTTAATCATTTTTTATTAAGTTATATAGGTACAGTAGGGTGGGTAAAAAACAATCGCGATTTTTTTTTCTCTTCGGCCATTGAAAATCTTGGTTCTAGGCACCTCTAGAGAACTCTCACCAAATATTAGCTCTTTTTATTGATGGGAACATCCTCCATAACGCAATTTTCAATTTTTAATTGGTCTCTTACGGAAAAAATTCGTAGATTTCTGTATATCAAACTTAGAGTCATTTAAAAGTCATATTTTTATTGGAAATTAAACGCTCTACAAAAAAGTTCTCTTGTGAATTTTTCGTTAATCTCACCAATTCAGAGATATACGAGCTCAAAGGTTGATAAATATTGAAACTTTTTTTTTTTCATCGTAATTTTATAACTCCACTAAATAATAAGCATAATAAAATGGGTAATACATTTTTTTGCAGGAAATTGAACGCTCTACAAAAAAGTTCTCTTGCAAATTTTTCGTTAATCTCATCATTTCAAAGATATTTGAGGTCAAAGTTGGAAAAATTGAAAAAAAATCATTATTTTTGCATCATACATCACTAAGTAGCAAGCCGAATAAAATGGGCAATACATTTTTTTGTAGGAAATTGACTGATCTTGAAAAATGGTCTCTTGTGTTTAGTCGATTAGAAAAAGCGTTAAGAAGATATTCGTATCTAAAGTTGAATGTTAAAATTGCAAGAAAATTTATTAAAATCGATTAACATTGAACTTTAGATACAAATTTCGAATGAAATTCTTTCGTTTAATCATAATTCCTGAGATTAATTATGCTCATTATGCTCAATAAATTCGTACAAGAGTTCTTGTTCATTCACGCGGCTTTATTTAATTTATACATAAATACAAATGTATGGCCGTAAAAGTAATTCTTTGAAGCTGCTGAAGAGCTTTCCAGTGTAAGTTTGCAATGATCAACATTGGCACATGAGTAAGTGTCGATTAAAGTACTTTGAAGAACCCTGAGCATCAGTATGAAATAATTCGACTAGAATTGTGCGTCTGTTTTTCAATAAATAAGCTCACATAAATTGTTAACTATAAGTTGAAATTGCCGACGTACTATCAGGCTGCATTTTCGACAACGAATTCACCCGAATCGTATCAAGCCTATTGCATTTGTGTACCGACTTATTAATAGATATGAGGAATGTAAGAGATGAGAAAAAACGTCTCGACTTTTTTTTTGTACTATGAAGATGAGGGTAGATGAGATATATGTTGATAGTCATGATCAAGATTTTTGGATGGACTTTTTGTATCGTAACAGGTATGGCAAGATGTCACCCAATTGATCTATGTAATATGTTGGTAAAAATCCCTTATGCTCGGGATTCTCCGAGTTTTGCCATTCTTCTACTTCCTCCAGAGTCGTCACACCCGATAAAACGAGAAGCGTTTGAAAACCACAACGCGTCCCGAGAAGTATGTCCGTGTTTGCACGATCACCGATCATCAGAGTTCGCTTTGGATCGATCTTTTGCTGTTTTTTCAACATATCTGCCACATAAGTTTCTGGTTTTCCCATTATCGTAGCTTTTCGTTCAGAACAAGTTTCTATGCAACGAACAAGGCTTCCGGTACCTGCAAAAACATTTAAAGACTATATTTCCTTTCATTTTCTCCAATAATGACAGAAAAAATCTCTATCCTCGCTTCCATGTTTTATTTAAAGATTGTGGTTGATTTTATTTGTAATTGAGAGAATCTTTCTTACCAGGAATAACTAAACTGCCGGACGTAGGAAATCTCTCATCAGTATTTGTAGCTATAAAATGAATATTTTTATCTCTCAAATAGGATGCAGCCTTCATCATCTTTCTGTAGCTAAAGTGTTCGTCGAAGCCAACGATAACTGCCCCAACTTCAGGATCCATCTCAAATGTTTCATACGGAGAATTTATTACAGGATCAGGTCCAATACCGATGTGTCGAACTCCAATTTTATCCAACTCCTTTGTAATACCTACAAATTGTCACATTGGTTTTTAGTTAAAAGTTACTAAAAGTTCTTTTAAAATGAAGCGGTAAATAAAATTTTACCGGTGGATCCAATGACGTAAGCTTTCTTGTCAAAATTCATCTCACGAAGATAACACGCTACAAGGTAAGAAGTGCAAAGAATGTCATCGGAAGATGCAACAAATTTAAGATCTGCACACTTTTCACTGAATTCATCTCGAGTTTTTGTACTGTTGTTCGTTACGAAAAATACTTTTTTTCCAACGCTCCGAAACGTGTTCATGACATTGGCAGCGTTTGGCAACGCGCTCGTGTGGAACCACAAGACACCTGCCAAAAAAAAAAAAAGTTTCAAACATCACGGTTAACCTTCCAAAAAAGGGGGATCGTAGAATATGAAAATTCTAACGAAATTTGATTTTATTTCCTCACCATCACAGTCTGTCAAAACAGTATCGATGGAATCGAAAAAATCCTTCATTTGTGACTCACTCAACGTCTTGAAATTAATCGCGACCATTTTTCAATGGATAATTTAAAAAAAAAACAACGTTTATTGAATTTCCTCTGTTTCAAATGAAAAATATATTGACCGGAGCAACTCTCTCGAGAGCGTAGCGACAACGACTTCAGACTTCATCAGAAGAAATAACCTCGAATTCTTTCAAGGGTGGCGCGCTATCCACACGCACTTATTGACCCCTGATAACTCTTAGCAGAAAACTTGGATTCTCGACCCGCGTATTACACTTACTGGCTAAAGCGACCTCATATATAGATATAATTCTTTCAATTGGCTGATAAATACAGGTATAGAAGGTGAATTTGTCAATTCACGAGTTCCACTTATCGCCCACAAAGCCTCCTTATTACACTGGTTTTTGGGCTTTGTGATTGTTTTGGGCGATAAGTGGAACGCCCTCGAAGGCATGCGTTAACTACCTACTTTGCGATTCTCGTCTCCTGATGACTCTCACCAGAAAACTTGGAGTCTCCCGACCCGCATTACACCCACTGGGCGAATCTAATACACATTTTTATACAGGTTTATTTCAATATATATAGCGTTTAGGTTTCAACAAACGATCTATATGTATTTTAAGTTTCTAAACACTGAGAATTCGGAGTCTCGATCCAGAATCGTTTTAGAGGATTGAAGAGTAGTAAAAAAATGTTTTATAGTTGATAATTTTTCTGTTAATAAAGAATTGAATATTTAGTGTCAATAAGTTGTCCCAAAAATTTGTTAAAACTTGAAATAATCGACTTCTGCGAACTTTTATTTATTTTTGGCATTTTTATAATGGGGATTCGGTACCGTTGGCGAAAATAAATGAAGTTTTACATGTTAAAAGTATAGGGAATCGAAATTTATTAAGAACACGATGAAAATTTAAAAGAACGTTCTTTGCCACTAAAGGAATTTATATAAATTCAGAAAAAAAAATCGTCTACATTGTTTTCGAGTAATCAAAGTGTTGAAGTTACATTTTAATACACGGAAAATATAGCTATATTATCTAAAAAAGGATACGTGTTTACGCATTTCATATGAAAGAATATCCTCTCCAAATTTGAATGAATTTTTATTTCGTTATGTGTATCGAAACCCCTTAATTAAAATATGCAATCTGTAACAATTCTTCTGTACTCTTAAATCCTCTAAAACAATTCTGGATCGATTTTAGCGTTGAAAAGATTTTTAAAAAAGCAATTACTGGCGAAAACTTGAATTCGTACAAAAACTACTAAATACAAGTAGAGTAGTACAAAAACTACTAAATATAGATATATGTACTCCGCATTATTTAGTACGATGATCGACTAACAGATGACGGAGATAATTTTAGCGTGTATCGGTAACTCAGCGAATAATTGATAAATTATTGAAAGTTGGACGGACCAACTTCACAGAGATGCGCGAAGTATTGATCGTCCTTGAAAAATCCCAATATTTTGGGACAAGTCACGTGAGCAGCTTTTTGTAAACGTGGAAATTATATCTAAAAAAATTTGATGTTACAATAAATAATAAAAAATTAACAAAGACCACCGTACGATTTACAGTGAATTAGTCTAACTAACGTTTAGAGAAAATTTAGATAAATTAGGTGCTGGATATCATGGTCGTTTCGGTCGTGTGCTCCTGGCTCGTGGACGTCATCGCGATTTGCGGGTCATTCTCCTTCTCCTTTTTCTCATCTTTCGATCTTTCCTAGTTACAGAAGCAGCACCGTATTTCAGATAATATTGCGTGTATAGAGTATAATGGAACATTGTGAAATATAAAGTCAACGGCGGAGTATCGCGCTAGAAAAACGTCGCGATGACGAACGAATCGGCGCGTACATTTTATTCTCAAATAAAAAGATAAAAGTGCTTTATGGATTTTATTGGATACAGTGAACTGATTCGCAAATACCTTTCTGACCGACCCTTCGCATAAAAATAAAGGAAAAAAGCTCACGAGATGGTTTCAATAATTAAAAATCAACTTCTCAAACATCTGTCAAGGTCAGTTTTCTCGAGAAACTAATCTCGATAAGAATATTATCGTCAGCTCGATCCAAGTCTTACTTACGAACATTATGCTTTTCATTACGGAGGTGAAGGACAACAAACACCACTCAATATCGCGCTGTCATTTTTTTTCTTTTTTCTTCTTCCTGCTCTCTCTCTCTCTGTCACATTTATTTTTTCAAAAATTCGCGCTCGTGTGTCCTTAAAATATTTTTATTTTTAATATATTAATTTATTCGAATAATTATGTAAAAATCATTTGTTCTACGAATAATCTATCTTCCACGCATGACGATCAAATTATTTGATAGATATTCATCTTTTTATCGAACTATGTACTCGACGATGGAACAATGCTCACGTTTTCTTTCGATTCTCGCATAGAATTTTTATTAAAACGTCCAAATAGATGGACATGTCCCCATAGTTGGACAATTTTTGCTATATTATTTTTAACATTTGAATTATTTTATTCTCAATAAAATCGTAGGGATTATTTTTCATATACAAAGAGGGTTTTTTTTTCGTAACTTTAATTTATTGGAACAAACTTGCTGAACCCTAGAGATAGGGTCGATTTTCTGTTCAACTATTGGGACATCCTACATATTAAATATTGTCTAAAATTAACACATAATGTGAGTTTTGGATCCCTTAACTATCAGACAATAGTTTAGATGTGAATTTAAAGCACATTTTTTTGTTTAAATATTTTTGTATTTTTAAATGAAGATGAAGTGAGAAAACCCAAACCCTTAGGTGTCCAACTATTGGAACGTTTATTGATATATTTTTCATTCATTGATTGTTGAACTGTCATCAAGTTGTGTTAAAAATCGATTTTTTCTCCATATTTTTATTTACATGTATTTAAAAAATTTTAGGATATAAAATTTAAAAGTTAAAAAAGTATTTGTAAAAATATTTGTACTTAAAAAATTGTATATCCTAAAATTTTTTACATTACTATTTCTAATGTTCAGCTGTTATGTACACCACCTTTTTACCTTATCTCAAAGATAACTGTGATACCACCTGTGTAACTAATGTAAGGTTTCAAAAAAAAATTCTTACTTTATACTTGTTGCTAGACATATTTAAAACATATATTTTAAATATTTACTTATTCAGAAAATTTTTGCCACACTTTTGTTTTGTTTAACTTTTTTTCAGTGTAATTTTTCAGGTATTTAAGATGGAAGTAAATAATAAAAGAAATTGACAATAAAAATGCTTCTTACTACTTAATAATTTTTTATAAATTCTTAAAAGATATTTATATACATAATTCTCGAGTAATTAAATGACACAGTTGAAATTAAAACTTGTAGTTATGTTGGTACAAAAACATTTTTTTTGTAATTTTGTTTAAAAACTGTATGATAAATATAAAAACTGACAATTTTATACACTGAGAAAAAAATTTACCAAATATCGTTTAATCAATGCATAGGGACGGTTAAATACATCCACAGTTTTGTTTTCTTAATCCAAATATATGGAATAGTTTGTATTAGTTATTTCAATGATTTATTCCATTGAGCCATATAAATATTTTTTAATTCAACAAAATTTTGAATGAAAAAATAAAATTATAGTCAACAAAATATATTTGGTTATTCCAATAAACCTTTTTTCTCAGTGTATTTTACATTGAAGAACAGTATTTCAAAACTAAATTTTGTTTACTATTGATTTAGTACTAAAACACCTTAATTTTACTATAATTTTACCAAAGGTAATATCAATATTGACTCAAAAAATACTATGTCTTAGGTTCTGCAAAAATCTGTCAGCTGACAAAATAAATTTGAGCACCTTTAAAGGCGAAGGAGAACTCAATAATTTGGAGCTGGATGAAATTGTTCTGACGGATTTGTTAGAACTGCCCTCTTGGTTAAAATTGACCAGTGCTTGGTGCAACAGAGTAACATTTCGCATACAATGGACAAAGCTCAAAAGTGTTCCAATATTTCTCGTAAGTTGAATAACTGAAAAAAATCTTCAAAATGTTACTCATGTGGCTGACATAGTTGTATCAAGTTAATTTTTTAATATTTGTTGTAGCGTCTGGACGAAGTACACATAGAGGTAGTGACCTGCGAAGATCTTCGCAGTCCTTGTTCTCCCCAGGGTGCTTCCACTCTTCCAGGTTCGACAAAATATTCCTTCATTCACAAGGTCATAGATGGAATTACAGTAGCTGTCAATATGGTATCAATCACTTTCAAAAGTCCAGCATTTATCGCTTCTGTTCAGGTAATAAAAAAAGAAAAATATCAAATAATTTACAACGCTTTATATGGAAAAATCAGTCAGTTTAATCAGTATTATTTTATATTATTTCAGATCGCGAGAATAATGGTTGAATCTAAATCGCCAACTTGGCAACGTTGTGATCTCAGAATGACAAGGGTTAAAGATCAGGAAAGGGGACAACTACTGATATTTAAAGAGCTTGAATGGCAAACCGTTAGAATTGAAGCTCAGAGTACAAAGGATAAGGATCTAACACCATTGAGATTGCTTACGAATCAAGCAAGATGTCGTATCACCATTAAAAAACGATTATCGGGTATGTTTTTATAAACTTCAATATTTAAGCTATTTTTATTATTTTGGTCACTAATTTTTAAGGTAGTTCAATAGCTAGGTGCTATGTAAAAAAAGGTCTACTCCCCTTCACGAAAAAGTAGTGTCCATAAAAAGGTAGAACATTACGAAATTTTTGTAAATATTATAAGTAATCACAGAAGAAATATATTTATGCTAATTTAATTGAATTTTCCTCACTTGTACTGAACTTCAATAGTGTTAAATTTTCTCCAAAATTGAAAAAATGAAAAATTTCCACTAAAATGATTTTTTTCTCAAAAACTGGATGGTATATCATGTTGACTTTTTTTGTATAACTTCTGTAGGTGATGCTCTAATATTTTTTATTTTTTCATAATTTTCTTAAATGTCTTTTTCAAGTTATTTTTATAGATAATTTTTTTGTGACGTTTCGATGGGGAAATCGCTAAGCTTAACTTCAAATATCGTAAAAACTCAAAAGTACAGTACTCAATTTTTTGTCATTCGATTTGTTTTCTTTTTCTACAAAACCTATTATTTTTTCAAATTTTTCTTAAATAAACGGTTTTTGCTATCAAACTACCTTAAACGAGATTCGTTTATTTAAAATATTTTTTTAACATCTGTTAACCAACTTAACATGAATCTTATAAAAATATATTTCCTATATTTTAAAGATTGTTTCGTAATGGGATCACGATTGGTGCTTATTCTTGACGATCTCTTGTGGGTTTTGACGGACTCGCAACTTAAGGCTGCTCTCCATTTCATCGATTCACTCGGTGGTCTTGTCGAGAGAGCGACAATTCTCGAACGCAAAACTAAAGCAGCAAGAAAACTCGAAGTAACGTTAATTCTTACCTTTACTTTTTTTTCCTTTATGAAACATAATTTATAAAAGTAACAATTTATATTGTGCAGGTCTTACCGGAATATCAAGCACAAATATCGCAACAAGCCAGAACAAAAATACAATCAAATTCTGTTATTTCGAAGATGTTTACGAGATACGACGTGGTAGAAACATCTTATCACTTTTTGTCTCAGAGAATCGATTTACACCTCTGCGATGATCCCGGAGGTACATTTTGTAGGTTTATCAAGAAATTATAAATTTTTATAGTGTCAGCTTAGCACAAGAGTATTTACAAAAAAATACTCTTATTACAACTAAGTAGGACGCCAAAAAAATTTCTGAAATTATTCGCTTGTGAATACAAAGTTTTTGTAATTCTTTTTTTTTGTTTTATTTTAAAACTCTTGCTTGCAGCTAAATAATATATATATATATATATATATATTTTTTTTTAATAGCTGGCAGATCTGTTCATCCTGATCTCAAAGATGGAGGAGCTCTGCAGGTATCTTTAGTGAAATTTCAAATTGATTACTATCCTTACCATCTGGCAATAGCAGATCGGAAGCATTGGGCAAAATACAAGGAAAATGCAACACCTCATAGTCAGTGGCTTCAACAATCCATGAACTCTTTTCGCGGGCAATTCATGGATTTCATTGATATAGGCCGAAGTCAACATTCACCGGTGAAAAATCAAGGAAATGCAGCAGGTTAAATAAATACGAAATTAATATTTCACTATTATTCAATAGTATTGTTATTATAAAATATATAATAATTCGTAAAGGAACACAACGAGCAACTAACGAAGATCTGGAGAAAGCAGCAAATCATCAAGGCCAGTGTCAAAACCCAACAGAACAGAAAAAATCGAGTCAACACTCTAGTGGGAATCCTGTTAAAAATTACGTTTTGGAGCAACTGGCAAAGCTTATGACCACTTGTATGGTTATAAAGATCGATGACTTTACTGTATTTAAGGTCACAAGCTCAACGAGAAAGCCCTCGACGAAAGAATTCATTGCAGGTAAAATAGTCCAAGAGTTTTATTTCTGATTATATCGAGCAATTTCTATTATACTCCAACGAAACATTTTTTAAGTTCTGCACCGTTTACGAGTAAATTAAAAAAAAGTCTTAACAGCTTAGTTGAAGGAATTTATTGTTAATTACAAATTCGTGAGATCGCAAAACATTTTCATTGTGCACTCTGACCGACACTTTAATGATAAAAAATTGTTCAAAAATTGCACAGCTCAGACAAGGAAGAAGCACATACCAGGTACAAGTTCATTGATGAGCAATAAATGTAGACCGTTTAGTTGTTAATAAAAATAAAAAAAATGTTTAATTGTCACCATACATCGTGCTCGTAGTTTCTAGATGACATTTGACTTGGAAATTTTTCGAATATGAATCTATCAAATATTTTTTTTTGTATTTCGTAAAAAAAATGTTACATCATTTAAAAGAATAAGGGTTTTTTTATAGGCATGTAATTGTAATTTGAAATGTATAAAGTACTTATATTCTTTTGGTCAAATTTCATAAATGTTTTTTCTTGATGTATGCCCGCAGGTGACAGGGACAGATTTTGTCTTCCCGATGACGTGACGATTATCCACGCTGAATTTACTTACTATTACTATCCTGGTGATATAACATTTCCACGTACGTTCTCCTATTTGATAAATGAAATATTTGAAAATTATTTATTTTAAGGGTCACATCTCCGATTTAATTGTCTTGACATATGTTAATCCTGGGGTCAACTCGAGCAAATATACATATATATTGGGCGCAGAAATACCTTCTTCATATAGTGTTTTGACATTAAAAATCGTGTTCAGTAACTGAAAAGGGACGGGGTCCCTCCCCCTATTGGACGGTTAAAAACCCTTAGAAAACGTCATCGGTACTTTGTAGTTTCTACGTAAGAGGGTGAGAACCCTTCAGTGGGCGAAGACGCAGCCCTTCTAGAAAAAAAGATCGCAATGATACTATGTTTAAATCTAATTTATTTGCCCAAACTCAAATCAAAATTCAGCAAAATAAAACTAAATAAATAAAAACATGAATCTTAAAAACTATAGATGCTTTATAAAGTCAAATCCAGAGAAAAAAATAGAACAATGCAGTTTAACTCATTCAAAAATGTATGAATCCTTCAAAGATGCAAATTTTCAAATTTAAAAAACTATATAAAGGAGACGTTTCTGTGCCCAACATAATATATATTTTCTCAGGATGACACCAGGAATAACATTTTCAAGGACAAGTAAATCGGAGGTGTGACCCCTAAAGTAAATAATTACCAAATATGTTTATTTGAAAACGTCATTTATAAAAATGTATAAAAATTATCTAATTCCAGTGCCGCCACCTAAGTTTTACGTTCAGTTGAATCCTATCCAAGTAAATTACGACCTGTGCTCGTGTCTCTGGTTCAACTCGTTCGCTCTAAATCTTTATCATTCGCTGTTGCAACGTAGCGAAAAGAGTGGATCTTCCACAAATCTTACGTACCTGGATGTAAAACTCGAAGCGATATTGCCAAGAATAGTGTTCGAGGGACAGCAGGAATATCCGAATCAACGGGACAGACCGAAGTCTCTGCACATTCAAACCTCGAGAGTTTCCGTAACGAACGTGAGAACAAGCGAGAGGTCGTCCCGAGCCGATTTGGCCGAGTGTCTCAACGTTTTTCAGATGGGCCAAATGTTCTTTGGGGCGGAATTCCCGAGTAACACAGGCGATTACCACGTCGTCACGGACAAATTCCTCGATCATTGCGCAGGACGTGACAATGTCAGATCATACCCAAAAAATTGGAGTTGCAACACCGTCAACGAACTCATACGTCAAGTGAATCGTGAACTTTTATGGACCGAGGCTAAGGATGTTTGGTGTTGCAATTTTGAACCGGTGTGGGGTGATTTTTTTGGTGCCCGGGCTGTCGGCTCGAGTCGTCCTGTTCCCTTTCTGGACGCTTTTCCTCTGACGCTGTGGCTTCACGTTAACACGAACAACACGAGCAAGGATCTCGCGGATATTCATGGACTGGCTTACGTCGGTAATCTCGTCAGTGTTCAAATAAATCACTACCAGTATCTCTTTCTTCTCCGACTCTCGGAAGTTATATCGGAAATGGCGACCTATCTTGTGGTGGATTCCAACAAAATTCTCAAAGTCGAGACTGGTGGTTCCCTTGCGATCGGAGCTCTAATTCCCCAGCTAGAAATAACCTTCATAACTCCGTCGCAGTCTCCAGGGAAAGAAAATTCTGGTGGCGATCTCGAGTCCGTCGTTCCCGACTCGTCGAGCATCGCTGACGATCTCCCCGGGGGTAATGTACCTTGGCAGCACACGGCGGCTAATGCGAGAGTCGAATTCGGAGCGAAACGCTTGAACACGAGCAACGACGTCGAAACGCCCCAGAGCGAAGTCGCGTCGATGCTGTCGATGGATTTTCAACATGGAAATCCTGCGACCCAATCCGTCGTTACCTTCAAGCAAAACGAATCCGGCAGAATCGACAGCCAATCCCCGGCACAGCCGCGTTTCGGCGGTTCCTCCTCATTCCGGGAAGATCGACACTCCAATTGTTTCGACCTCGAGCCCGATAATGTTAAGCCCTCCATTTTAAAGAATCAAAACTCGAAGCAAGATTCTCAAACTCCTGGCGCTCCTTTCATTCCGAACAACTTCAACGTTGGATTATCTTCCATGAAGAAAGGATTCGCCAATCTGATGACGTCTATCGATTCCGCCCTCAAAGCATCCCCCGAAGATGGTAGCAGCGATACGGTCTCTATGCGAAGTGATCTCAGCTCTGACAGCGAAAATTACATCGTCGTCTCCCTCGAGGAACAGGAAAAAATGGATGTCTTCGGTGGTTTTAATCCTACCAGTATTATCACGGCTGTCGAGGAAGCGAGAGAGGTCGTCGAGGAAACCCCGGACACGCAAAGCGAAAAATCCCTCGACAGTGTCTGCAAACGAAAAGATCTTGTTAGTTTTTTTTCATTATTGCCTCTTCTCATTTTTTTTCTTTCGCTTTGTACTATTGGTCCTAGTATACTATGTTTTTTTTAATTTATGGCCTTTTATTATTTTTTTTGTCGTCTTTTATATTATTATTATATTTGATCATTTATTCTTTTATTGCTTTCAGGTTTCAATGACCACTTTCAAATTGTCAAAAATGGAGATAATTCAACAATCATGTGGCTTTTCGTCATCTTTAAAAGTTCAAATATCAAACGTTGATAGCGAAGAATGTTCCTCCATACCTTGGGATGAATTTCAGGTGAGACCAACTTTTTATTCAAAACTCATTTTTATTTATTCTCGTCTGAGTAAATCTATTTTCATGCCTTATCATCCTCTTTCAATTAGTTTTAATCATTTATTGATCAAGTATGAAAGCTTTGGTGTCACTACTCAATTTCTACAATTAATCTCTCATCGTCAAGCAAAATGTATTTTATCAGATTTTTTAATAAAAATAGACTATGCAACAAAAATTTATAACTCTAACTCGACATTCTACATGACAAATTTTTTAACCAATATTTTCTTGTTTTTGTCGCTTTTAAAACTTGATCGATACCAAATTCAATTCAGAATTTTACACTGTTCATTTGTCAGTTTTATTGGAATACACGAGCCTTCGTTATAGAAAAACTCGCTGTGCTGAAATTCAGCATATTAATAATTTGATCAAAACTCGTATAAATTAAGAATCTTTTTTATTACTCAATCATTCTATTCATAAACATACATTTTTTTCGTGAACAATTATTGTTTTAAAAATAATTATCCTTTCTTTTTTTCGTAATTTTAAATTATATTTCCCGAAGGTGTAAAAAACATTGAAAAGGTTTATTTATTAATAAATTTATAATTAAAAGTGAAAAAATGCTATTTGCGAAGAATCAATTATTATTGAAAAATGTTCAGTGGATCTATGATTGTTCGTAGCAATGCATCGGGGTCCAATTGAAACGTTGAATTTGAATTTCTAATAAAAATTCTTGAAGCAATTTTATAGCTGTGTGCCATGTTAAAAAAGGGGCCACTCCACTTCATGAAGAAGTGTACTTGATTAATGAAAAGATACAAGCATACGAATTTTTGAAAATGTCATCAAAGATCATTAAAAAATGTAATTATAATATTTTATTGGACTCGATAAGTATTAATTCTTTTTATACGTACAACTCTGCCATAATACATATCCACATCCACGATCACGAATTTCACTAAAATATACAAATATATATTTATTTTAAACTGATCGTCAGATCGTGTTCTTTTTTTTACAACATTATTTTCAGAAAATACAAAATCATTGCTTTTTCCGTGTGATAATGGTATTTGTTATATATGATGTACATATCATATGGTATTGTATGTAATGGTACATTGGTATAGGTATAACAATGGTAACAATAATTTTTAAATTGTTCCAATAGATTTATTTGTGAACGTTGCTACGTGTTTTTAATAAATAAATCTTAGAAATTTGACTTCCAACTAATAAAACTAATCAATTTTTTGGATTTATCTGCAACACGATTTTTTAACAACTATCCTGAGAAAGTAGTTGTTGCTTTCGAATTACATTAATTGCTGTTCGATCGACCATAAATTATGTTCACTCGAAACTTGATAAAATTTTGTACCCGAAGAATAAAAAAATTCAAGTGTAACGTTTCAATTAGACACGTCTGTATTCTGACTTGCCAATTTTTTAATTGCTAATCATTGAACTGTTACAATACGTAGTACAAATAAAGTGAAAGATAAATGTATTCATACGATTTTTATGGTCTTATAAAATTTTTTTTGCATGCCTTCTCTTCCGTGCTCTCCTCTTCTTCTTGTGAATGTTTTTGTGTGGCACTTATGGCAGGCCAAGAAAAAGGTATTGGCGAACAATTCTTATACAATTATTAAAACTGTGATATGAAAACGGTGTGAAAAGTGCATGCTTTTTGTCTAAAATTCAAGTGTGTTTCAATCACCTTTTTATAAGCTAGTGCACGCAATAGAATGAATTTCTTTTGGATTTTTTAATCGCACTGTAGGCCCTGTACATTTAAAATGTATTAGCAGGTTTATGTTTTTCTTCGTTCTTAAACCATAAATAAAAACATCGAGTTGCATATTTAACACAATAAAAAAGTGTACTTCAAAGAAAAGCAGAAATTTAGCTATCTCATCACGTTGATTCAAGAAAAACGAAGCTCCATCAAAATTTAGTTTGGAAGTTTTTTTAACTACACTGTAACCTGTCGTACATATTTTTGGGATTAAATTTTGAATACAAGGATTTTTTTGGCACATTGACCCAGTGCGTTCGTTGCAAGTAAAGTAGCCAAACTAACTATCAAATATAGATATACATGTGCTTTTTTAAAGAAATTTTTGTCTATTTTTTATAATGCAATTATTCAACTGATACGAGGAGTAACAGTAACTCTATTTCAATTTGTTAGTGATTTTAAGGGATAGTTCGATGCATTGATTCGTTTATGCATTTTGATTCGATTTGGCCTGGAATATGACAAGGTAAAAACCTTGTCAATATTGTTCAATTTCTGATAATTATTTTTCATTGAGATATGTTACACTGACAAAAAAATCATACTTCGTTCTATAATATTTATTATTGGCATGGTACAATCGTCTGGGCACGAATTTTGATATATTAATTATGGTAAGAATTGATTTTTATGAAAACAATTTGATTTTCAAAAAGAAGATAAGTTTTTAAGATAATATTTTTTTTCCTATTAAATTTTGTGTGAAAAATCATTTCAAATGAATCTCAGAAGTTATCTAATTGAGATGGGAAAATTATAATTTTCAAAGTGCAAAACAATGCGGTTTATTTTTTCCATAAATTTTAATTTTTATAAAAAAAATTTAATTTTTATGGAAATTGCTTGATTTTCATATAGGAAAAGTTAATTTGTTTAAAAAATACATATAAATGCATTATAATATATATCAACCGATTCATTTAGAAATTTGTTTGGTCGTTAGACCGTAAAAGAATAATAAATAAATAACTGAATAATAATATAAACTTTCCAATTTATATTTTAATCGAATAATCAACCAACGCAGTTTGTTTTCGAAAGAAACTTTAAAATAAAATAAAAAATAGATTGAATAATCAGAAACGCGAAAAAATAATATATTTTTTTTGCGATCGCCTATAAATGCAATAGTTAGTTTGGCGCTGCCTATAGACTAGAATTGATTTCGATTTTTTAAATTTATTAATATCTAAAAGTTTATTAGGATTCGAAATTCATTTTACAACAATAATTCATATACATACATCTATAAATTAATAACTGGAATAATATTGTCTCAATGAATATACTGCATTTAAAAAGATATAGCTTTCAGCATGAATTTGTTTTGTCCTGATAGTATAGAAAATTTGAAAATATTAAAATTAGTTATTAAATCATTAGTTATTAAAATAATGAAAGAAATAAGTAGCAATCGGTTTATTTATTTTTATAAGTATGAATGATAAAGGAAAATTCGATATGTTTGATTCAGACGAAGTTTAGTTCACGCTCGAGAGCTTGGTCAGAAATACCATCAGATTCGGATTGTTGTTCCCGGATAAAACTCCGTCTGGACCATGGGCTGAAAAATACGGAAGATTTGAGAAGATTGTCATCGATAAGCCAGGTTATGAATGAAACGGGCTTCGGAAAATGTTTCAAGGATCGAGACAATTTAAACTCTGCACACATCGATCTTCACGACAAGGCAGCTCTCATGGACATGTTCGAAGACGTTTTGGAGATCAGAATCGTGGATATCCCGCTCGTTCTTTCAATGAGCTCCGTGACAGGACTGACAGACCTCGCTGAAGATGAAATCATACCAAAGCCTATACCTATGGAGGTTGTTTTCAAATATTTCGCTTTTATAGAAATAAATAATGAGTTATAAATAATGATGTTTAAATGACAAAATAAATTACCAAAATTTATGTTACCTTTTATACATTTTCAGATACTGTTAGAGAATATAACTCTGAGACTTAATGAAGATCGTCCGCCTAATAACATTACATCGCCTGGTCCTGTACCGATCGATCTCATTATATCGAAGCTAAAGATCTTCAGAGACACTGTAGGGGCGTTTCATATTGAACCTGTTGGTTAGTATATTATCGTAACAGTAGTTCTACTGGCAGTGTTCATTTTCTTTTTTTAGAGGAAAATATATATGTGCACTAGGGTGTCCGTTATTTCCCAAGTATTTTTTTTGCATTCGCTTCCTAAATTTTTAATTTTTGCCATAAAAGAAGATTCCGACCAAAAAAAAAGCTTAATTTTATACAGTGTCGAAATCATGATGGATTTCCTATTTAAATAACATGGGGTTGAATTAAATTCTTTTCTCTAAAATAAATAGAAGTACAATAGTGAACAATACATATTTTTGTAGAAAATTCTCTCTAAAAATGGTCACTTGTGATTTTTTTGTTAAATTTACTCCTTTCAAAGTTATTTAAGGCTGAAGTTGTGTTTATCGTCAATTGCATGATTTTTTTTTAAATTTTGCTATAGCTCTTTTTTATATACCTCTTGAACTCATATTTTAATGTTAATAAATAAGTATTTAATACGTTTAATAATAATAATAATGTAAGCCATACAGTTTTTGTAGAACATTCAATTTCGTATAAAAATATGTATTGTTTATTACTGTACTTCTATTTATTCTAAAGAAAATAAAGTAATCGCATAAAATGCAAAAATCCCATATTATTTAAACGGGAAATCCATCATAATTTCGGCACGATTTAAAATTAAAATTAAATATTTTTTTGGTTGGAATATTTTTTTTTATGGCAAAAACTAAAAATTGTACACTAGTAGACTTTGTTTTTACTAGAACGAAATAAAATTTCAGTAAGCCCGCCAAGCGAAAATAACTCGAACACAACGCTGTCGAATGGTCAGACCTCGAAAGAAGTCGAGAGGGAGATGGAATTGAACGCTCTGAGGCAATCGAGTAAGCTTGTCAAAGCCGACAACGAGGAATTGAGACGTCGAATTGCGACGTTGGAGAGATTATCAGAAGAGAATTCTCGATTGAGACGCGTTAAAGAAGAATCGGAGTTATTGAGATCCAGACTTAACGCAGCACAGGAAGACATAAATGGACTGCTGAAGGAAAAACGTGTGCTTCAGGAAACTGTTACCGATCTGCGAGATCAACTGATGCAACTTACCGAGCCTGGCAACAGTAACAAGCCATCCTGGTCGATCAAAAGATAGCATACAGGTTGTTTCGATTGTACAAATTGTTGTAGCGCAAACAAATCATAATTGAATTAAATCTCGGCGCATTCGATAGGAGCGCGATTGTTTTCAGCGAACGGCTATTTTTTATTCGCCGATTCGTCTATATTGGGGAAAAGCAATCTTTTTGGAGAAAAGACGAGAAAGCGGGTCATCAAGTTTTTTCTCCATATATTTTCATGCTTAATACATAAATACAACTTGATCTTCGTTTTTTTTGCCAACAGCCATATGCAAATGAACCAAGATCAAGATATTATGCATTGTTGTAATCGTTTTCTCACCGATGATATTAAAATGTGATTAAAAACTAGCGATTCTTCGAAATTGAAAATAATTACAGCGTGTTTCATTCAGAATACTTATTGGTTTATTTTTCAATGAATTTTTGGGAATGCAGAATCTTTGTGGTGCCATTGAAATAAGTAATTATTAATGAGTGTGAATACATGATAATCTTTATCGAAAAGAAAAAGAGTGGTTTTTCTCAAAGACTGGTAAGAGGATAATACTTAGTTTATTTTTGGAAGTATTACTAGCAGAATACTTTTGAAAGAGGTGTGTGCGTGTGTCACGCACACGTGTGAAATTCAACTTATTGAAAATGTAGGATAGGCAAATGAATTTTATTCTGAAAGTTTTTAAAACGTTTTTCCTTCCTGGAAGTTACTGCAAATATATTTTTACCATCACCGAAATTTTCTTGTACTTCATAAAAATCTACAATTACATCACTCAAGGAGTTTTTTTTTAAATAGAATCGTTACGTCGAATATTGAAATTCTTTATATTGTAATAATACATATCTGTAAATGATGACTACGTTCTGCGACAATCGAACGTTAAAATTTTTATATTTTTGTTGATGAACTGGTTCTTTACAATGATGAATTTTCAATCCTTGTTTTCCATTTGTTTGTTTATATTTTATTTCAATTGTTTTTATACAGTATACTGACCATTTTTTAAATTATACATTATTCCTTCCACAAAAATGATTGCCTCAAATCATGTCTACGGTTGACACTTATTTTACTTCCATCCAACAAGTTTGATTATTTTCTTTTTTTAATATCTATACATGTAGGTAATCAAATGAGGTGTCGAGAAAAAAAGAAAATGATAATAAAAGATAACATATCGAGTATAGATGAAAAATAAGATGTATTTGTAAAACTTGACGCTCTTTTGTTAAGTGAAAAATCAGTGCATTGCAAACTATTTAATTATACTCTTATCATATTTCTACATTTAAAAATTAAGAACTACTATTCAATAAATTAAACAATAAATAGTGAAAATATTCTCGTTCAACAGGATTAATCAAAATTTTCTGACTGACGATATTCGGGTAATATTTTAATGAGGTACAAGATGAAATTAATCCGTCAAAATAACTATTCACTGAGAATTCGATCAAACCAATCAGGGTTACAGTAAATAATTGAGTAGTTTTGTGTTGTTGTCACTAAAAAAGAGTGATGAATCTATCAAGAATTGTACAATGATGTAAGATCTTCATGCGAAGAAATTACATTTAGATAGAAGATGTTTATTTGAAAATGACTGAATGGAATTAAGCAAACATTTTTAATAGATTGAATGATAGTTTATAAATTAATTGTTTAAAAAACTTTATTATTTTATTTGAATATGAGCATTAACTGCGAAAGAAATGTTTATTGTCACCTCAAGGAAAGTTTATTTATTGTACGAAATATGAAACATTTGCAGTTGCAGCCTGATTTTATTTCCATAATTGATGGAAACACATTACTTTATGTTAAACATCGGGATAAAAATACTACTTTAGACTGGTAATTGTCCATATAGTAATTTGAAGAAGGGATAAGGACAATTAGAGGAGAAATGTTGATTTCTTACCTCTTCTTCAAGGCTTTTGAAGTAAAGATGGTTATATACATACATATATATAAATGCATATGTATATGTAAACATAGTGATAAATTTATTTTCAGATGCTGATCAAAAGACTGTACAAACGTTCAAAGTTTTATTATAGCTTAATCTATTAAATAAAAACTGTAGCGTTCGCGTAAAAGAACAAAAAAGTTGAAACAAAAGGAAAAAACAATGGAAAGTGTGGAAAAAATATTCAACTTGTGGTTCGTTTTTTCATGAAATAATTTCCATCGAGTGTGATTTTTATGTTTTACATAATTCATTAATTCATGAATTCTATTTTTTTTTGTTTTTTACGAATAATAGAAGTTCTCAAAGGGTTAATGAACTTTATTGACGCAGCTTACACATTCTTCAGTATATCCTATCCAAACCTTCTACATCTTGTTTCTCATCAATTTTTCCATTGATTTTTATACAATTTATTCTTATCATTGTATGCGGTATTCTGTAAACTGAAAAACAGAAAGGAAAAATTAAACTATTAATAAAAGACAAATAAAAGAAATGAACGTTTTATACTCACAGTGTATCCGTCTGTACTGTTTTCTTGGTTTCAATCGAAATCTCGTTTTTGTTGTCGAAAAGGTTTTTTCTACCACCGTAGCATCCACACTGACCAATTCTCGATTTAGCAGAGGTCGACCGACCAAAGTGAAGTCAGTGCTGCCAACGAGCAATACTTTTTCAAGTTTCAATTTATCGCCTATCGTCGGTGGCCAATATCCCTGAATTACTAGAAGATCATTTTCCGTAATTTTGAACTGTTTGCCAGTTATATGAACAACTGCAAACAATCTGCTCGTGTTTTGCGTGGTCACTTGATTATTGATTTCATTTATAACATCTGTCGCAAGAAGTAAATTCAATAACATCGGTAAAAATTTCTCTGACGACGATTTAAGATTTTTCCATTACCTTCGGTTAATTTGTCATCAATTATGGTAGTGTCTGTGACTTCGGACTGATGATCTGGTACTTGCGGTATCCAAGGAACAAAATTTTTTTTCGTTGCAGCAGAGATTTTCAGCAGTAATTTACTTTCTGCGTTAAAACAATGAAATTGTTAATACTAATTCAGCTTCAATTCAGAATAATATCAATCAAAGCGTAGTCTTTGTCTTATTAATTCATGTTACTAATAACGTTCACAAAGAAATTTCGAATTGATGATATGACATAAAAATAACAATATATTATTATCAACTTGATAATTAAAGAGCAATAAGTGTGTGTCTGTTAAAAGTGAGGTTATAGGAAGAAAGAAATAAAATTAACGGCGATGACAGAGCTTGAATTAAAAAATCAATGAACTCACGACAAAGTTGTGGCTTTGCCAACAATCCTGTATTAACATGCTTTAAACAATTGCTCGTAATAAGACCTAAACTACGAGATAAACCGAAAAGAGCAGCCATGACTGTAGGCCTGCCTCCACGGCTTCACTAGTCCACTATCTATATCATTTCGTGGGGTTGCCGGTGATCAGCGACTCTTCAGAGGCGTTCCCATAGACGTAGAAAACATAGACTGCGCCTCGTGTATGCCTGCTGTACTAAAAAGATGGTCAGTTTCAAGAGAGAGATAGCATGAGTAGCGGTATTTG
>JAPYYW010001352.1:0-32596 GCA_030522545.1 Cremastinae sp. A BG-2022a | reverse complement strand
CTGTTGCATCCATATAGATTCTGCATTTTTCTATCGCGATACCGTGAAATTTCAAGTAACCTCATAAGAACGCGTGCTAATTTGAAAATTGAATAACTTTTAAACGATTCTCCTAAATGTATTGAAAATTGGTAAGCATTTTTTTTTCATAAAGATGTAGTTGGTTGCCAAATTTCATTAAAATCTCTCTATTTTGATGTAACGAGTCAACTCCCTTAATCTTTTTTTTTTCTTTTTTTTTTAATATTCAAACAAAAAAAACCTATTTAAAATTCATATCTAAACTATATTATATCTGATATTTTAGCGATCCAAAACTCATTCAACGTGTTGGACAGATATACGGTTGGACATAATATTGACTCTGAGCGAGTTTTGTTCCAATAAATAAACGTTATGAAAAATGCACGATTTCATTGAGAAAAAAATAATTTTGATAATAATATGAGTATAAAAAGCTTGAAAGTGGTGAGGAAATGAGCTGGCGCGCGTGGAGTGAGAGACATGACAGAGAATATTGAATGGAACGAGCCGAGTGTCTCGCATTCCGATTCTAATGACGCGAGACGCAATGACAATGACATTGAGCGAGACTCGTTTGTATTATCTCCCGGGCTCACGTGACACACGCCTAACATATATATGTATACTATGGCTAAGATAATGAAAACGTCGCTTGATATATACTCGTATTCTCTCTCTTTTACGAGATTATCATGATGAGATACAATACAAAATGACTTATTTGACTGTACTTTCGGCGGGCGGGCATAATGGGGAAAATTGTAAATGAATTGACACAGTACGCAACGGGGGGGGGGGGGGATGAGAGGTGAGTGCATGTACGACGCATAGTATAATACTATGCGACGCTTGCGCATACGAGTTTCTAAATATAAACCCCTCCCGCCCCCCTTTCCCCCGCACCTGCGATCCGGCCCTTTCGCTGATTCTCCCTGTAGAGGCGAGTCGGCGAAGAAATAAAAAATACACGCCCCGACGATGATGAGAAGCCGGTTCGGCCTGTTGTGTGTGTATAATAATAATAATAATAATAATGTGTGTCCCTGATGAGCAAAAAGAAAAGAAAAGAAAGAAAACG
The DNA here is from genome assembly GCA_030522545.1 of Cremastinae sp. A BG-2022a. Classification (NCBI taxonomy): domain Eukaryota; kingdom Metazoa; phylum Arthropoda; class Insecta; order Hymenoptera; family Ichneumonidae; species Cremastinae sp. A BG-2022a. The sequence goes on along the minus strand of JAPYYW010001352.1, from coordinate 31,494 downwards.
TTCCTCTTTTCTTCTTTTTATTCTATACGCATCAATACGCGTATCGTATGTATATAGTATAGCAAGTCGCCTCTCGCTTATCTCTCTCCGCGCACCACCTCGTCCGCTCTCGTATTTTAGCGTAAACCCTTTTATTTATTCTCTGGCTCCGCGCACGCGAGGAGGTTAATATGAAATATTAGAAGGAGAAAGTGCCGTGCCCGATATATGCCAAGTTAAACTGAATGAATAACTTGGAAATTCTATACACCCCTTTGATATATTGCGAAACATCGACGAGGTTCTCCCTCCCCACCCCCGCCTTTCTTATTTTTATCCCCTCCGTGTATGCGCACCCGCCGCAGACGAGATAAAATTATGTCGAGAATTACCAAGATTTATTTCGCAACGATTCGCTTTTATTTTTTGTCAACAACAATAAGCCATTTACACGAATTCCAAACGTTCATCCTCTTGATGGTCCGTTTAACCATTTCGTATTATTTAAACAGTCGAAAGTTGAGACAAGTTTTCTCTTTTCTACGACATTTCGTTTTGTTTTCTTATTAGAAATTTGATTTTGTGTTTGCAGGTAGGACACGCTTCTCCACCGCCACCTGCGCCCTTGTCAGTCCCAGGCAAACAGCAGCAGCAGCAGCAGCAGAATTCGCCACCGCGTGGACCTCGCACGCTACTGCTCAGAAGAAGCGAACATGGCTTCGGATTTACGCTTCGTCATTTCATCGTCTATCCACCAGAGTCCTGTAGCGTGAGTTTTTTTTTTTCTTTTCATTACGCATACTTACTTACGCGTACATTGAGAACTACATATCTACTAGATTAAAAAAGACATGAGGCCTCTAATCGATTCATCGGACTAGAGTGTGTATTATGCGGAGCGCATTGACTTTTGGCTAATCTCTACTCATTAGAAAAACATTTGACGTGCGTCAAAATTTTTCATGGCTCCACGAGACCACCCAGTGTGACTCACCAAATTTTTTGAAATTTAAAAAATTCAATTTGATCGGAAATTTTCCGTAGATAACGAAAATAATAATTATTCGTGGCGCAATCCAACAATTCATATTGAAAAATTCAAAAAACTGATCGAAAAGTCTATTTTTTTTCGATTTTTCAATATGAATTCTTGAATTTCGCCCCGAATAAGTAGCATTTTCGTTACCTACGGGAAATTTCCGATCTTTTCCATTCCACTCGTAATATACAATCATATCCTATATTTAAAAATACATGCACAAGAGGGGTCTCTGTAATTATGGTCAATCGGAATAGAGCGCATTATGCGCCTTGAAGAACAATAGCAAAATATCGATTAAAAATAAAACAGTGAAAAAGGAAAAAGCGGCCATTAATTTCGAAAATCGAAAGACAGAGACGAGACCACCCCCATCAGTGCGCGTTGTGATTCACCAAATATCTTGAATTTTTTTTCTTTTTTTTTTCGATTTGAAGAGCCTATTCGATCGGTAATTTCCCGTAGATAACGAAAGTGATGATTATTCAGGGCGAAATCCAAGAATTCACATTGAATGAGCCAAAAAAGTAACTTTTCGATAAAAGTTTTTTGGAATTTGAAAAACTTTGAAAAAGACACATTGGAATAAGAGGTTATAAAAAGGGAATGGAAGCGTTAAAATGAGATCGGGAATTTCGAGCTCACAGTGATTTTATAATCTAATGTAATATTTTTGTGCAGATGTTACCAGGACACGAGGGCGATGAGCCCATGGACACGATCTTTGTGAAGCAAGTTCGACAAAATTCGCCGGCAGCGGAAGCGGGGCTTCGGACCGGTGACAGGGTTGTTTCCGTAGACGGCGAGCCGACAAGGGGCGAGCAGTACGCGAGCGTCGTACAGAGAATACAGCAGGCAGGACCTTGGCTACGATTGCTCGTAGTACCCAAAGAGGACGACATATTGCAAAGGGTACAACAATAAGATAATTCTCTCTCTCTCTCTCTCTCACGCCGCACGATAATAAATTAATTGATAATTAATTTCAGTATTTCGGAGAGACAGCCCATAATCCAGAGACGAATCAGCGTCTAGGCCGTCACCGTTCGCCAGAGAGAATATCGCAGAAGCATCGCCGTTCGATGAGCATGATACCGAGTCCGTCGCAGCGTACGAGACAGTCATGGATGTGTCAGACGCCGCCGGGTGGTCAGCTTGCCGAGAGCCAGGCGTCATCGCCGATAACGGTGCAGGCGTATCGCGTCAGCGGCGACGACTACAAGGAACCATCGAGGAAAGTTGCCCCGACGTCGTCCTCGTCGTCGTCGACGTCTTCTTCGTCGTCGTCGTCGTCGTCGTCGTCATCGTCCACGTCCATGTCGCTGAAAAACAAGTCAAGCGTTGACACGTTGGGGAACGGAAAATTGATGATCGTGACGCAGCGTCGTCAGCCATCAGGAACAAACGAGACTTGGCCGAGTCAGGATCTGTATGGGAGAACGAGCGAGGAGCTGAGGAGTCAGCACAACAGACGATCGTTGCCGCAGGAAGCTCTCTCGTCGCAGGGCCAGAGATCAACGGGCAAGATGAAGGAGGACGAGGAGGAGAAGAAGATGAAGAAGAATGCCGCGGGTACATACGATCTGTTCGATCGTACGAGGCCCGAGTCGATTTACTCGAGACCGAGCAGCGAGCAGATTTACGACAGGATCAAGGATCCGATCTACGAGCGCGTTAAACCGGCTCGTCTCGCGGGTTTTAGCAAGTCTCTGGACCAACAACGTTATCCCATGTCGAGGGCCGAGCCGCAGGTACCGATTTACCGGCCGGGACGCCGGGTCGTGACGAGACGGGCCAGCGAGGGAAGCGGCGTAGCAACGAGCAACGAGTCCGATATTCAGGCATACAGCAGCTGCAGTACCAGCAGCAACGAGATTTTAAAAGCGATCGAGCCACCAGCACAGCCGAGCTCGAGGCTCAGCGTCGTCGACGTCATGTCCCGACGTGATTCTTCGCCCCCGAGCAAGGACAGTCTCTCCTCCTTCGACTCCAACTCCACTCTCACCGGGAACGAATGCTCCGATGATTCCGTAATCATGACGCGACTGCGCAAGAGTTTTGAACAGAAGGAGGAGTTTTTGAGAAGACCCAGTCATCCGACAGGATGGCGGCTCACACCTGACGATTCCGCGAGCAGCAGACTCAGTACTAGGGCTCAGGTTATTCAGAGAGAATTTTACGCAAGACCGCAGAAGCTGCAGCGCCAAGTTTGGCCACCGAATGAGCAGCAGCAGCAGCAGTCACCGACGAGAAACAATCACGACAGAGCCAAGAGCGTCAAGCCAACGAACCAGAACGTCCAGAGGCTGAGGACTGACCTCGATGGGCGTACGGACTACTCGAATTACCGGCAAAATGACGATAGAACAAGCTTCGACGATCCGCAATCTGTAAGGGAACGTTTTTACTCGTCGCTCTACGACGAGAACGGACAATTCATCAAGGACAATCATTTCGCTTGCGCGACCAAGAACAACGAGTTTAGAAATTCGGTAGCGACTTTGACACCACCGAGGACCGGAAGCAGCAGTAGCAGCAACAACAACAACAACAACAACAACAACAACAACAACAGCAGCAAGGCCGCTTTCGTGACAACTCTGTCGAGGATTCATGAGAACGTGACGAGCGCTAACCAGCAGCAGCAGCAGGCGGCGAACGACAATGCGGATCTTAGAAACGGAACTTGCTCGCTGCCCTCGTCTCCTGGACCCGAGAAGAAGAACGCGGACAAATTTCCTCTGGCTTCGCAGGGTCTGCAGATTGTATCGAGAAGAGCCAAACAATTCGAGTCCGGAAGACTGCTCAGCGACGATGACGAGCCCACGAGCGATCGGACGAGCCTCTACAAGAGCGAGCTCTCGAGACTTTCGAGCAAACAAAGTGTACCCAACGTCGCTGTCAGAAAGAGAGAATTCGAGTCGAAAGCCGAATCGCAGGAGGTCAGAAGAATAATCGCTGCCAACAGGGAGAGCAAGTCTCTCGATTCCGGTGAGTAATTACTGTTTTTTCTTTTCTTTTTCTTTTTTTATATTCAACTCGAGAATCTCTCCTTGAAAAATAGTATCTGTATAGTTTTTGCGCGCGTCGGCGTCGAAACCTCTTTTTCTCATTTGCCCCGATTGCAAAATTTAGGCCGAGGATTATCCGGCAACAGAACGATTCCCGTAGGCAGCAGACACCTCCATTGCGAGCCACCACCAGCTTCTTATAGAGAAGAGAAGGAAGGTGAAGATGATGAATGGGCTTGAACGCAGTGTTTATTTGTGTGAAATAATAACCCACACGAGAATAAATATAATATGTTTTTTCCAAGCGTGCATAAATCCTAAATACTATATGCATATTAACTTTGTTGCAGGGGCTATAGGGATTTAAATAATAAATGTTATGATGTCTGTGCTTTTCGTATACTTTTGCGCATCTCGCACGCGCGCCCCCTCTGTTTTTGTATTATGCCAAACATAATATTAGAATGAAACTGACGAGTTTCACATTGTTTGCAGACATTCCCGAAATGGAGTCTGAGCCGGTGGTGCAAATGCGAGCAAGGAGCAACAGTGCCGAATCCTGGGAGGCGATTAACGGTGGATTTAATCGACACGGCGCGAGGCACACGTGGCAAACGGAGAATGACGAGCAAGAACAAGAGAACAAGAGAAGCAGCAAAGCAAAGAGACAGGACAGTTATCTCCAAGCTGTCAGAACGCAGCTCGGTCAGTCGACGATACTTGTCTTTTCCTCGTCTCTTCCGCGCACCTTCAAATTTTCTTTTTTTTTTTCGTAGACTAGAAACTTGAACTTTCTTCTTCGCACGCTCTCTATTTTTTTTTTTTTCCAATTACTCATGTTCAACGGTAGAAAACACTTGCTTGTTGACTAAATAGTCTATTCGCGACTCTCGTAGAAAATTGCATGGAAAATACCGCGTTCGAGACTCGAAACAATATAGTATTATTATGACTTGAGAATAAATAATTCACTGTACTGACGTTTCTTCGGGGTAAAGAAAAGAGCAAGATAGAGCATGAGTCGAAGGAGGGGGAAGGAATGGGAGCCCGCAGGATAGTCCAGGAGGCAAGTGCTGTCTTGTTTTGTGGGAATATGAAGGAAACGAGGAGACTGTCTGCAGCAACACCAATGGTAACCGTTAGTCCTCCTCAGCCTGTCGCAAGACCCAATAAACTCCCGATCCAAAATCCTCTGAGGCCCATGGAGAACATCGACGAAACTTGCCCGACCGGCCTAATAAGCAACGCCGAAGATTCCGTTCTCTCACTAGGTCAGGATATTGTCTACGCATCATTTTATTGTGCCTCTCTCTCTCCCCCCCCCCTCCTCGCTCCTGAGACACGAGATCGAGGAGAAGAAATTAACGGGATAACTTCGAATATGGTTTGGAGAGTGTGAATCGAGAGTTTCATTAAACATTGTTAACCCGATTGAAAAATAGAAAACTTTTTTTTCCCATAGAATAGCTTTATTTATATTTTTTTTATTTTTTCGCACGATTGACAAACAGTTTTGATCGTTGTTTGCGTATTTATCCAATTTTTACTTTTCACACATTTTTTGCACGTCTTTCCCGTTTTAGTTCTTTTTTTTTTTTACTATTTTCTTAATCCTCGGTTGCTTGGATTGGATCGCTTGCAAAATAATCTTTGGCCTTAAACTCTGCAAACAGCTCCAAAATATGAAACATTTTGATCTTTTTCGTTGATTAAAATTTCAGCCTCGTGCTAAGAATCTTTTTAATTTTTCAGCTCCAGGTTCAACCGCGGGTTGTTCAAACGGAGGGGTTGTGCTCAGACGTCAGAAAAATGCTCAGCTCAGTAAGTAATTAACTCGGCGTTCAGTTCTCACTCTCCCCATTCGATCTGTCGTGGAGAAAATTTATCATTGCAATTTATATGATTTTTTGCAACATCTTCTCAATTGAGGCTAATTGAGCCAACAAAAATTGCATTCGCCGCATTCCTTCTATTTGTTTTTCGTTCAACAAGTCTGACAATGATCAATGCTTTTCAGCTGACGAGGAACGAGCCACCAGACGCGTCTCGTATCTCAAGGCGACCTGGGGCGAGCGCATGCACGTCGACAGCGATCTCGAACTCAGCGATTCCGAGCCAGTTTTACCGGCATTACGAAGGTTATTTCATCTTAATTTATTATTGTTATTATTGATTATCAATACACTTTCTTTTATTTTTCTTTTAATCCCTCTATTTGAGCTATTTTGAGGCAGAAATGAAACAAATTGTTGACTTTGTCTCCAAACACCTTAACAAATGAATTGGTTTGTTTGTTTGTTTTTTTTCCGATGAAAAATATTGAATATCTCACGGGGGGGGGCCAGTATCTTTTCAATATTTTATTAGCTTCTTTTTCATAAATTATTGTTATTGTTATATCGTGCTTGTGTGTGCGTATGGGTGCGTATGGGTGCGTATGAAAATAATTGCAGTGCGCACAGACGATGGAGACCGCCGTTATTTCCTAGTGACATAACGCCACTGCGTCGTATCTTCGAGGACGTTACGCAGGCAGCGCATCTGCATCGACACTATCATCGGTGAGAGAATTTGAAGGAGCGATTGAGAAATGAAACTCTTATTGAAAACTGCATCGATCTGTCTTCCAATTTTTCTCTCAACGTTTTTAATCTTCAATAACTTTTGTTATTTATGCGTACTGTTGAAAAAACAAAACATTAATCTGTGTGGTGTGTGATTGCTGAAAGTTCGGATTAACGGTCTCGGGGCACGAATTATCCACGTTCTCGAATGTGCTTCCTGCCTTCATTTTTTTCATTCTGAATGTGTGTTCGTCGACGGCGTGGCGGGGATCAAAGTTTGGGAAATCGCGCTGGCGAAAAGTTGGAGTGAAAGCGCTCGCAAGTTCTTGAATTATTCTTTTCTCTCTCTCTCTCTCTCTCTTCTTTTTTCGAGCTCCGTTGGGCGTAACTGTTTGTCGTTCGCCAATTACAAAATGCGCTCCGAGCGTGTGCGATATACCACAGAGCCTCCATTGTCGATGGGCCCGTTCTTCTCCGCCACCACCGCTTCGCTTGCTTCGTCATTTGTCTGTGTGTCGTGTGAGCGTGTGCTCGGTCTCGTTTCGTTTCCTCCATGAAAAAAAAAGAGCAGCAGCAGCAGCAGCAGCAGAGAACCAAAAAAAAAGACTGCGCGAAACTTTCCCTTCGTTTTTCCAGACCGTGAATCAAACGGAGCCACAGACAAGAAAAAACAATCAGAGGTCATTGACCTCCGAGTTTTTCTTCTTATAACTATATTTGCGTCCAAGACTCAAAGACTTTTTCTAACGGGAACAATCTTTCAAGATGATTTTCTTTTTTTGGACAAACAGTCGCCATTTTATTCAAAAGATGAAGACAATTTTTTTTTGTTTTTTTTATTTTGGTGATTGGTGAGATGAGCGTCGATCGGTCACTAGAGGCAAGAGCCAAACAATTGTTTGTGACGAAACAATTGGTGCGAACATTATTTTTTATTCGGTGTCCGATTAGCAATGTCCTTCGTTTCTTTTCTTCTTCTCTCTCATGCTATTATTTTCTTGGTGCATACCGCACGTAGCGCGACACAATAAACTTTGTGGATCTCGCTTGACGTGTCCGACGTTTGTGGCTGGCTGCGTAGTACCCCCCCCCCCCCCCCTCCTCCTCCTCTTCTCTCGTCACCGGGTGTTTCAGAAATTTCGTCTCAATATTCAAACGTCGATAATATATAATTTATCAAATCTTTACTTGGTCAATATTTATGTCAGATCTTTCAATTCACCTCACTCGTCATTCTTTATTGTTTTGTACTTGAAAATTTAGTGAATCAAACTAAAAGATCAACTCTTCATTCGTTTATAAAAAGAAAACCATTTTTGTTTTTCTTCATTCAAGACGATCATCGCGCGAATTTCAATATGTTTCGAGACACTTTGACAATAAATTTACCTCAATTCGAGAGATAAATTCGGCGTTTTATCCAAGACACCCGGTGTGCAATATTTAAAGCGTACTAAAATATATTCGTGTGCACGTGTGTGTGACACCAAATACGTATATTTATACGTTCCGGTGGACGAAGAATCGCAAATTCCGTCACGTGCCTGATATTCTCGCGCCTCTGACAATCGCGTGCATCAGCCTGCTCAACTTATTGTCATCTCTGGTGTTTGTTATTAAAAACGTTCTAAAAATGAATAATCAATATATTAATTACACTCTTATACCGAGGGTTAAAATAACAAATGTGTTGGAGAAAGAAGAAAAAAATCAACGTTTTGTTGATGGTTTTGATGTATTCCCTTATGTTGGCTCTCTTTAAATACAATTTCTTTTGTTGTCCCATTTCAGCAACAGCATCTCGAGTGGTGCTACGTGCGGAGTTGGCACACCGAAGGACGTCGAACCGGTCGAGCGAGAAGGATCCCTTCACGTCAAGTTTACCGTGCTCGATGGCAAGGTGAGGAACAAAATCATTCTTTTTTCATATCATCTCCGTTTCTGGCTCGATCTCCTTCCTTTTGTACAAACATATCTATCTCCCTTTCTCGACGACGAGAAGTCTGAAAAAAATGGAGAGAGAGAGAGAGAGAGAGAGAAAATAAATGATTTATTGGCCGTGGCAGTAGATTCAAGCCGTTTCTCGAGATTAGGCTATCAATTAACGTATTAGAATCACTGTGGATGATTAAATATTTTTTGATTTAAAAAAATTTTTTTTTTAAGCGATCGACCGATCGTTCCTGGAAGCAAGTTTGGGGAGTTTTGCGTGGTCCGATTCTCTATTTCTACAAGGACCGTCACAGTCAGGTGAGAATTTGTACATTTATCGAATCGGCGAATGAACTATTTTCGCTCCGTTTCTCAGCGGTTATTGCCTGATGGTGCTGGTACTTTTTTGAGAATCGTTGAGAAAAGTGAGCAAGCGAAAGGAGATTTCGCTTTCATCAATTCTTTGAATATTTATCTTTATCTACAAACTCAAATATAATAAGTATACGTTTCCGATGTAAAACTCGTTTTAGTTTTCATTACACACTCGACAAATTATTATATCGCCGCGTATAAGAGACAAAAAAAATGTAATTTTTTTTCTTTGCTCTAAAAACTCGGTATCGTTTTTTTTTTCTTTTTTTTTTCACGCTCCGTGCATATATTTTTCAAGTACTCTTGTTTCCCTTAGTAGCCTCATCGTCATACTTGGATAATCGCGCTTTTGTAATCATTGCATTTGTTCTCGTTGGCACGGGCCGCCGACGGGGGAAATGGCGACTTTCCGATGCGCTTCAGCTTTTTCCCTATCCCACGAAATATCCGTCTCATCTCCGCTTCCTTATTTTCCTTCACAATCTCCTATATCGAAACGGGAAAGAGAATTCGCTTATGGAATATTGTTCAGTTGGGGAGACGGCGCACGCGAATTTATATCACCACGCGATCTTTCGCGCCTCATCAAAATAATCATGATCCTTTTGTAGATGATAAAGTTATACAATTTAATAATTCTTTCAAAATTTAAGCCAAAATTAATAAAGAAAACAAAAAAAAAGGAAAAAACGTGATATTTTAGTAATGGCGGATGTTGAAATTGAGGCTAAAGTCGCGGTGAAGCATGATGAGGAAGAAGCCTCGTATCACTGTGTTTAACAGCACAAGTATCAGCGGAGACGGAAGTGGCGATCGCGTTATCGCGACCACAACCTAGACCCAGAACATTTATTTTCTCCTTACTCCCCCCCCCCTGCTGCTGCGAGCTCTGATGTCAGTATACAAACTCTACCGACTCGGATCCAACATTATTTTTTAACGAGCGGACTATAATAATTTATTCAATTTTATTTCATTTCGAATCGATCGGAGATTATTAATCGAGAGTCTATCGCGATCTCTATTGCCGCCACGAATAATCGTCGCATGCACGCAGATTGAACCGTTGTTTAATCTCTTATTAACTAACTATAATACGCAATTAATGCAATTATTGCCATTTGTTATTTGTTTAATTTTTTTTCTCCAAGTCTGCCTATTTTGGCAGTGTCTTTTATCTCATACGAAAAAACAAATATATTGATTGAATCGAGAAGGAGCAAAAAATAATGGCGCGAACGTCTGTAACAGTGCCGGCTATATTATTGTCCATCGGTTAATTAAGACGAGTTTTCGCAAATAAATGGGACAATAAAAAAAATAGATAAATAATAAACGATTATGTTATCATCTCGTGTGAGTGAGGAATCTTTTATCCTGCGACGAGGTAGCAAATGGATGGGGGAAATTCGGAAGAGATCGCGAGTGTCGATGGAAGGAAGGAAGGTAGGTAGGAAGGAATAAACCACACTGTGGTGTTCGTTGTAACGCCGAGGAGGGAGAGGAGAGGGCCGTACAGAGAGAGAGTAAAGATCGCGCGTGTGTGTCGTGACGATTCCTCGATCGTTTGTTTCGCTCCGCAAAGCTCAAGCTAGACAAGCCGATAAATAGACTCAAGTTGCGCTTCTCTGCTGAAACGTGCGCGTATGCGCGGGAATTCTGGTGAAAGTGAAATTTTCCCGATGGCCACCACCAGTATCGCGGAAAACACGAAACGCGCTCCTTCCTCCTTGTCGACACGAGTCTCCAGTTCCTATTTTATTTCTGTCGTGAATATTGAATTTTCAACAAGTGTTGTTATCTCGTGCCCCCTTCGTCATGCTCAGATCGAGCGACAGCAGTTCTTATTCCTGCATTCCGTTGCACTTTAGCACACATGGATTGTTTGGGAGACGTTTGAGACGATGGGGATCCACGGGTTCCTGGGTAAAGAATAATTAAAAAAAAACAAAAAAGAGCATAATTTAAAGATTGAGAATAAGAGGAAGAAGAAGAAGGGTACGTGAAATATAAAAAACGTTCGTGGACGACGAAATATCCGTTTCCATTTTCAGAGTCCATCAGCAACGAACGACGCCGAGGCAGGACAGAGCGTGGACGTGAGATGCTCGTTGGTCGACGTCGCCGATGACTACACGAAGCGGAAACACGTGCTGCGGGTCGCGAATCCGGCAGCCGAAGTTTTACTCCAGACCGAGGACGCAGCATCGATGGCACTGTGGCTGAGAGCCCTCCACAAACACGCCGCAGCTGAAAAACCCTCGGTAATACACCGATATTTTTATCTATTTTCACAATACAGAACATTATAATAAAAGTACTCTTTTTTTTTTTTTTTTCGATTCGAGTATTTAAATGTCCCGAGATACTATTAACAAGTTGTGATTAATCTACCTATTATTCTGTTGAGGTGCTTTGGCAGAAACAATAGCAGATAAATTTAGTTATATACGTGCATGCAACCCACCCTCCCTCCCTCCCTACCTTCTTCTTCTTCTTTTTGAGAAACAGCCGCAGTACGCTATTTTATTGAATAATTACATGTTATTTGACCGTCTCATTTACGAGATATAAGCTTTTAAAAATGCCTCAAAATTCACATTTTTCATAAAATTCAATAAATTCACCGCAAGTAATGCGAGTTTACGCTAAATTTAGTCGTCTGATCGTACTATTATAAATTCTTATTCAGAGCTTCGTCAAATGCAGAGTACACTTGCAAAAGATTAAAGCATTTTACCGTACAGTCTTTTTCCAATAACGAATTAAATATTGGTCTTTTGGCATCAATCTCTTTCTATACGTAGCGAACATAACGTCAACTGTAACTGTCACGTGTGAGAGATCTTGTCTGTCAACATCTTTTACTTGCTCCATTTTACGCTCTTTCTATACCTTACTTCAATTCAATAATGTTACTACATGTTTATTTATTTTCATCAGAAAGACATTTTCTCCAATTTTTTCATGCTTATATTTTTGTTGACAAACATCAAACTCTGACAAGTGAGTTCTGCTGAAAAATGTCAACTTGATTACATAAAGTAGGAACTCTATTAAAAATGTTGAATGCAATAAGTCTTGTAAAAATAATAAGTGAAATTTTGTTACAATCTCCATTTTAAAAAAATAATTTTTTTTTGGCACATGTGTCCTATACTTTTTGAAGCATTAAACATTATTTTTTTAAGACATATCACAATTGTGGAATCAGACTTCCGGTTTTTCTTCCAAACCACCTTAACGTGTAACACTAATTGTAAGATACATATCCGATTTTTCCTCCCCGAATAACCCTCATTTTATTCTCCATTATTATTTTCTTACGTCTGTTGTTATTTTTATCGCTTTGTTCGCTCTCGTGTTGGTAGATGATTTTCAAAAGGCGTTGTTGTTGTTATAATACAACTTGATTGGTCTCGTATAGTTGCGTCGAGACCATCGAAGATTGTACCACTAACGAGTCCCTATGCTAATGGAATACTTAAACGTTGTTGCAACGGGGTGTATACGTGGCCGCAAGTGTGTGTTTCGTTCGCAGAATTCAAAGTTTCTCTCTGGTCAAAATAATAAGTATGAATGAAAAAAGAAAAGAAAAAAAAAACATATTATAAAGATGAGTTCCGGCACGTTCTTATTGGCGAGATTCATATTAGGAGTGAAATTCTTCAAGTCTCTACACGGTCGTCACTATCGAGGCCGGGACGAGCTTCGAAAACGAATCGTGTATCGACTCGATACACATTTTTTGTCGTCGCAGCTCAAGGCTTTCTTGGTCTCGCTTCGACAGGCGAGCCTCCACCCCTACCTACCTTTATTATAAATATTTATTTATTTATTGTTTACAGCGTGTGGTGGTGAAAGATAATAAATTTGGATTTTTTGTTCCAGGACTCGAGCAGCACGTCGAAGCAGCAAGCTGTTCCCCAGACACCGACGACTCCAAGCGGCGGCGGGGGGACGAGCATCCAATCGGGCAGTCAAAGATTGAGTCCCTTGCCGAGTCATAAGGGAATAAGGAAGCTGACGTCGTTCAGAAATCGATCGCCGACCGGCCAGTCTCCCGTCAACAAGACGAGAAAGCCCAGTCAGACCGTTGAGCCTTTACCTTCGCCGAAAACGAAAACGTGGAAAGGTCGCGTTGCGAAACAGCTCAGACGAATGCACGGCCAGGCTGGATCTCCATCTTCGCCGACTGCCCAATTGCCACCGGAGGGAGCAACATTCAAAGTTCCCCTCGAACTTTGTCCCGTGGTCAGGCTAATTATCAACCTCCTCCTTCTTCTTCTTCTTCTTCTTCTTCCTCTTCTTTCGTAGACTCGTTTTTGCGAGGTTCCATATTTTTGCAGTCGTCCTTCTCCGAGTTTGTGCCCCTCATCGTTGAAATGTGCACGAGCATCGTCGAAGCCCGGGGTCTCGAGGTCGTCGGCATTTACAGGGTCCCTGGCAATACGGCTGCTATCTCACAGCTCACGGAAAGTGTCAATAAGGGATTCGAAAATATTAATCTCCAGGTTATTATTATTATTTATTGTTGTTGTTTTAAAAAATAGCACATTTACAAGAGTAATGATATAATATTATTTTTCTCAGGATCCACGCTGGAGCGACGTTAATGTAATATCCTCGTTGTTAAAATCATTCTTTCGTCAACTCCCGGATTCTCTGTTAACGGCGGATCTTTATCCGATGTTCATCGACGCGGATAAAATCGAAGATCCGCAGAGGCGAATGGCAACGATACGAAAACTTTTGAGAGACCTTCCGGAGCATCATTTTGAGACGTTGAAGCATCTGATGTTCCATCTGAAACGCGTTGTCGAACACAGTGAAGTCAACAAGATGGAAGCGAAAAATCTCGCCATTGTCTTCGGGCCTACCCTCGTCAGGGCGAGCGGCTCAAGAGACAATATGGTTACGATGGTAACGGACATGTCACATCAGTGCAGAATCGTCGAGAGCTTATTGAACAATGTATACGTTTTATTCCATAACTTTATTTTTTTTCTCCCTCATAAAAGAACAATCTTCTTTTCATGATTCTACTTTTTTTTTTCTTCAGGTCGATTGGTTCTTCTGCGAGGAAGATTTAGACGACTTGAGCCGATTAAGCGTGAATCTTAGCTTGCCTGCGGATGCCAGTGAAGTCGAAGCGACATCCAACACTAATCACAATCTCTTGTTGAATAACATTCAAAAAGTTGAAGGTATTAGCACTGAATTTCGTTTTCTCGTAGTACGATTCACGAATGTTCGTAGAACGCTAAGAGCGCTTCTTATCTTTTATTTTTCATCAAAAACAAAAAATTCCATACTGTATTATCGTTTACGGTATCGTATGCAAATCGACTTTTTAATCATAATTTATACATCAGTATATGTATGACAATATGATTATTTTAACAAAGTTTTCTCAAATATTCTTATTTCTGTTGCTGGCTTCTTGGTTGTTTTATTTTCTTTTCCGTTTCTTTTTTTTTTTTTTTGTTTGTTTTTTGTTTATTTTTTCACCCAACAGGCATGCGTGAAATGGTCTCGGCTAGGGATATTGTATCCTCAATCATATCCGCAGCTAACAGAAAGATTCAGAGAAGAAGAAAAGGCCAGGATGAGCAGGAGAGTGAGGATCACGAGGACGAGAAGGTAATAATCGATATTTATCACATTTATATGCGGATAACCCGATGAATAATCACTAAATATATAATTTAAATAAAAGACAAAGGCAAAGCAGGAATCGGAGAATCTCGGCACGATACGAGCGAGCATGGCGTTGAACGAGCGCCAGTGCACGGTAAGCGAAATGGTGATGATGCACGAGAACAAGGCGTCGAATCCGAGCGAGAGGAATGAGAGAACGACGAATCCCAGCGGAAATTCTGTAAACGGGAATCCGTCGAATCGTGGAAAATACACGAGTCAGCAAAACATTCCACAGTCTCAGCAGCAAACGCAAAAATCTAACGTCTCGTTAGAGTGTTCGCGTCTGGGCTGCGACAACACCGTACCCGCCGGTAGCTTGGACACGATATCGACAATATCATCGAACGCGTCAAACGACACGAAGCACAGCAACGACGAGGTCGCGATAAGAAGTTATGCCGGCTTGAGCGCCACGACGCAGGAGAGAATACGAAGATTCGAACAAGAGACGAAGGCGATGCTGCAACGGGATCAGCATCGTCAGAGGCGCGAGGCCGAGAAACGCGAGGAGGAAAGACGAAGAATAGAGATGGAGTGGCAGCTAGCTAAGAGAGAAATGGAAAACGATGACATTCTCGATGGCATCGTCGTCGACGACACCGCCGCCGCCGCCACCGCCGCAATCGCCCCCTCGCCTTTTCTCGCTGACAGACTCGGCAACGTCAACGAGCGCTTGGCTCTTGATCTTCCGGGCAACGACGATGACGATCGAGGTACCAGATCGATAATCACCACACCGCTGCTCTCCATCGCCGTTCAGCAACAACCGACCGCGAGGCAAAAGGCTCAGGCCACCAGCCAATTGAGCACCATTCTTGGCGAGAAAATCAACAGCGGTCTTTTAAAAAAATTCAAAACGGATAAAGAGGTAACAACACAACCTCCTTATTATTTTTCTTCAATAATTCATTCATTTACGAATAAATGTTTAATTTTTTTTCTTTTTCTCCTTTTTTTCCTTTTTAAGCCCTCGCTAGAGTCTGTTTGCCTTGCGCCTACACGATACGGAAGTTTGGACTCGCTTCACGAGGTCCACGGCTCGCAGTCGCAGCAACCGTCGCCGTCGCCCTCGCAGCACACTCGAGGCGTGCCACCAGGAGACATTTCCGACGATGGTCAGTATTCGGAGCTTTTTTTCATTTCTGTCAACTCATTAATTTCTCAATCTCCCTGAGATTCATCGAGATATGAAAATCGTGTTTCCCCCTCCCCCCCTCGTTGATACGTTTTTCACAGTTTCGCTCTTGACACAGGAGCAAACGAATCTTTTTCCCGTTACATTTTTCAAATGGGCCCATTTGTACTTTTTTTTCTCCCCCCAACTGTGATGATTTCTCGTTAAATTACCAAGTAATTCTCCATTTACTTTAATCGCGACTTGTCTCCTCTTACTGTTCGTCTATTCATTGTCTCTGTGTTTTTCTTTCTCTCTCTCTCTCTTTAATTCGCTTCTGACGGTCGGTGAGTTTAGCCGGATCTTGTTTTCTACACTGGACGCAGAAGATTCTCACTATTAACCGAAAGCTTGCTAGGTATCTTCAAATCCCATCTTCTCATTTCATTCATCTTTTTTTTTCTTCTGTCTCGTCTGTTTATTGTCGAAGCGATCATCGTCAGCGCCATCGGACACAATTTTTTCTTTTCTTTTTTTTTTTCTATACTATAATTCATGGCAATTCCACAAAGTCACGAGATGCATAATCGTTGATAAATATCATTCGCCGATACCACATGCACGATAACCATATCAAAATAGAAAATAATAATATTTTATGAAATTAGAGTTCACTCGAGCATCGATCAAGAAGATAGTCGCCTGAGGCTTAGATTTTCAAATTTTACAATAAAGCACCGCTTCTGCAGAGTTGCACACGCTTACAAACTCTCTCTCTCTCTCTGGACATCCGAAAATTGAGGAAAATAACAAATTCTCTGTACAATTTTTTCAATTTTTAGTGAATATGTAGCTTCGGATAGCATTTATACAATAATAACTCGTTTCAAAAAATCATAAGTTCTGAAAAAATTGTACAGGAAAAATAAAATGAAACAGCGAGACTAACGAGAGAGATCACGAGGCATCGTTTTTCGCACAAACAGGAACGATGAGGACGAAATTTCGATCAAAAAACGAATGAGCTTTTGAAGAAAATTTCAAAAATTCACGTTTACAGTTACACCAAGGAAAAAATAAAGAGTGAAAAAACTTTGTCTCTCTGCTGCGATGTCGTCGACGGGAATAAAAATATCAATACAAAAAATCATCAGATACACTGACACAGAAAAACAGCAAAAGACACACGCTCTACTTTCGCCTGAATGAATTGCCTGTATTATTATTGCCTGCCTGTGCGTGCCTACCAGTCGACGGCGAAACTTTGCGCACGGACGGTCTTGGAAAAAATTGAAAAAAATAAAAAAGACACGAACGAAACCGAGAGCAGAAAGATAAAGCCAAAATGAAGATACGCAGAGGACAAGACCCTCATCGTGGTCGTTTTTGAAAAGATTCGTGATGGGAATAACTCTAATTTTTCATTGTCGTTTGGACCGTCCTGGCGCAAGGGGAGAAGAAAGATTTTTCAAAAACAAAAAAGAACGGACAGAAAAATTGGAAAAAAATAATAGTACAAACACTGCCGGCTCTGTTTCTCTCGCATGTTGAACACTTTTTCTTCTCAATCTTGAAGACGATGAGTTTAAGAAAAAGCTATGAACTGAAGAAGAAAAAAACGAAAAACGAAAAACGAAAAAACTTGAAACGCTTAGGCACACAGCAAGCCCGGTATGGTGCTACATATCGTCCCATCTGCACGGTCCTTCAGGTGCCGGTTGCGCCACCTCGAAGACACCGATTGTGCCAGAGCAATCGAGACAGTCCCAAACTCGAAGCGACGATCCCGCAATCTCTTCTTCTACAGCAAGTGCGTTATCGCCACCGTCACCATCATCAAAACAACAACAACAACAACAACAGCAGCAGCAGCAGCAACAACAACAACAACAACAACCGGCGAAAGCTCCACAATTCTCCGAGCCAGGATTATTCGCGGGGACCGGGGCTTCCGCCACCAAGACTTTGAACAAATTCCTCAGAGGTAAAGAGAATCGACGAGAAGCAATCTCTTGTTGCTACCAAACCGTTCGTGGACGTTTTGTTTCGGATTGTGCCTCGATGTGTCTCAAGCTCGACGAACGCAGCTTTCGGCAGGAATGGCTTCAAACGCGACAATTTTTAATCATATCCCCAATTCTTTGACCCCCATCTCTCATTCTTCGATGACCTCCGAATTCCTTCTCCGGCACGTGTCAACAATGACAGTAGATCACCCGAGAATAAATCCTCACTTTTCTTTTTTAGACTACAATTTTCAATGGATTTCTTTTTATTTTCTTCTTTTTTTTTCTCTCTCTCTCTCTCCAACTTTAGCCTATTGCGTCCAGGAGGCACCTCTACTACCCAAAGCTCTCAGTGTCTTTGGCTTTGTTTGGATTTTTTTTTTTGACGAGCTCATACGTTTCATCACCTTATTGTTTCTTTATCGTCGCCAATTTTTCATGGCTGAATATCTGCTCGAAATTCAGAGCTGTCTTTATTTTAATAATCGGCGATATTCATCATCAATAAAATCGCTTCTCACCACATTAATTTCATGTTTTTATCGACGTGTTGCTATACAATTTATTATTTCAGGAATGCTATAGGCTGTTGTTATAGACGGAAATATGTATAATATATAGAGACTTATTTCTAGACATGCTATTTACGTCACCTTAAATTTATACATATGTATTTTAATATTGCATCTTCATCATTTCATATTTCGTAATTATTCATAGCGCGTCGCGACAGCGAGTGTTGATGATTTATCATTATTAAAAAAAATTTCATGTGTTTGGAGTGCCGAATTGTTTTTGCGCGGCTCGAAGCTAACGAAATTACGCTTTGAGTGTACGTCTCGTCCCCCAGCCGGCGAAAGAAAAAAAGAAAAAGAAAAGAAAATAACGCGCAAGACTTGAAATATATAATTTTATATTTTTATTTTTCAGGTAGCGATCTTCTGACGAGTCTAACGTCGACGTTCGATCGTAAATGGAAATCTCTAGTGAATCCGACGAACCTACTGATGACGTCCGCGGGAGAGAGTGCAAGCACGAGTGCATCCGAGAACGAGAAAACGAGGGTGGGGAATGAGAGCGATCGGGGGAGGACGGATCGGAAGGAAAGCGCGAATCGTACCAGCGAGGTCTATCGCGATCCGAGCCTCCACAAATCGTCGCCGGCTGACAATACTCGAATTATAATTACTCGTACTTTAAACGTAAGTTCATATTTTCATCGTTGAAAGATGAAAATATAATAAAATATAAAAGTGTTATTCTGGATGGGCACAGGTGACGGATAAAACTGGCAATAAGGGTGGTCCCGAGGCTTCGACGAGACCGGACAACGATGTACGCGCGGGTAAAATGCCGCTCGAGGTATCGGGCGAGGGTAGCAGTATTATTTTGGATGCGACGGAGAAGGACGAGAGCCCAAAGAGCTCTGGAAACACGAGTGTGGATCGCGGAACACGGTGCGCCGCGACGAAAGGATCAAAGGACGACGGGGGGACGTCGAGCAGCACCTCGGGATCGCCATTGCACGGAGGAGACCGTCAGCAGCAGGATAAGAACGAGATAGACGAGAAGAAGACGGATCCTTCGTACACGAACAAGTTGGAAAAATTCGAGAGCCTGAGCAGAGCCAATGTCGAGACAAGGTCGCGTTTGAAGAGGTCCGAATCATTGAACAAGCGCAGCAGCGAGAGTGCGAGCTCGAAGCTAAAAAGATCAGAAAGTTTGAACAAACATCCGGATCGATTGGCTTCACCGACAACGACGACGACGACGACGACGACGATGATCAACAACGGCGGCAAACTCAAGCGCTCCGAGAGTCTCAACAAACACACCGATCGTTCCGAATCCCCGAATACAAAACTCAAGAGATCAGAGTCGCTGACTAAAACGGAAAAGACAGAGTGTAATATAAGCAAGAGACGACAGTCCGTGAGGAAGGAGAGCAGCGGCACGACCAAGTTGAAGAGAAAAAACGGGATGCCGGAGCGTTCGATAAAACGGAGGCACACGGTAGGTGGTACTAAAGATTTTGACAAGGTTCACTGGCTTGATAACAACAACAAGCTGCAGACGGAAAATGAGAAGATCGTCAAGAACGATCCAAAGCCGAAAAAGAGCCAACTACGCACGAGCTCGCCAGATCTCAGCAGTAATCGCGTTAACGTTCCTGATACCAGTTTCCTCATCGAGGTCAGCTTTCGCGGACCCAGCAACGTCGTTTTCAACGTCACCAATGCCAGACCCCAGTCTCTTCCTGACGCTAATCTCGCGTCCAAGGTTTTTAAGGTACCCCTCGAGAGTCACGTATAAAAAATAATACTATATAACGACAGAAAATGCCAAAACGTTAACTTGTATCAAACTGTTTTCTTTTCTTTTTTTTCTTTCTTCTTCTCGCCTCCCCACGCTATACCCGCATTAATTTTTTTTTACGATTTTCCGAGCAGCCAAATCAGTTTCATTTTGTATATCGGGAAAAAAGAACAATGCATTTAAATGCATTTTAGTATCGTTTTTGCTACTACTTATGATTTCATTGCATTTTATTTGGAAAAAATCTTTTAGGAAAAACAACCGCAGCACGCTTGTGACTCTTAAAATATCCGAATTTTAAACGTAAATTTAAATGAACCAGTCTCCGACCTGCGATCGAGATGATTTTTATTTATTGAGACATTTGTCATGGATACTATATTTTCGATGCACTCTAAAGTTCTGCTTAAAAATCTGATAAATATTACCCCCCATATCAAAATCAATATCAATGAGGAACAATAACTTCAGTTATTTATTATTCAATATAGAATAATTATATATCTCACAAGATATTGAGATAATGTGTGAGAGAGAGAGAGAGAGCAGGAAAAGTTCCCGCCTATCTCAAGGAGAGAAGGGTTTGTGACGGCAAACAAGCCAGTGATTACATATTGAAAAAAGTAGTGCAATAGGTCCAGCGTGATCGCGATTTTATATTTTCGTTGTATTTTATTCTTTAAAATATCGACGATTATTGAGCTTCGAGTTTACTTTGGGGCGAATTCTATCCATTCGTCTACATGTCAATGGGAATTGATAGAGCATTGATTTTCATTATCGAACAATGGAAGCTAATGAAAGTATTGAAAAAACAAAAAACAAAAACAATAAGCAAGTGAACGAGTGAAGCCTTTATTGTATATCTTACATATTCTAGGACAAAAAATGTGTAGATTTATGATAAAAGAAAGAGAGAGAGAGAGAGAGACACGTTGTGATAGTATCGCCATCGACAATGATGTTTGAGAGATAACTGAGAGAAAAGCATGAAATAACAAAGAGAAACAAAATGGGCAACTACCGAAGAGAGATTAAAGAGATAGGGTTTTTAAGAATTTAATCCTGCGTTATACATGAAATACTATATAATACACATATAAAATGTCAATTAAAAAAAACTATACACATCATTATTCCCAAAAATATGTGATGGCGTGCAATGAGTTTTATTTGCACATATCCAAGTGTTTATCGACTTTTGAAGCACTCGTCACTTATCTCTACTTTTTCTCACTTCTTCTCTCCTCCCCCTGGTCTTTCTCTTGAAAATTTTCAAATTTTTAACAAGAATTTTGCATGTTCCGCAGATTTTTCTTAAAGTAAGTTTCCTCGGTAGAATCGTAAGTTTTCCAATAAAAATCTCGCCATTGTCCTTTGAAAGAAACAACAAAAGAAAAAAAAACAACACCAATATTTTTTCCATTTTTTTTCTTTCTATGAGCGAGCGCAGAATTAACGAAATGTAAATATTTATATAAACTTATCATCATTATGTATATTAAATAAATAAGTAGGATGAAAAAATGAGAATTTCGACGGCAAAAGAGACCAAGCGCTTCGTATACTTGATGCATATGAACGAAAAACACGTACGAAAAAACGAATTTTCATTACACGAAGGTCGAAAAAACACGTGCGATGTGATAAAATTATAAATCGAGCTCGACTCTCTAAATAAGCTGGTTTTACGAATATATACAATATATATATATATATATATTTTTTTTATTTCTTCATTATTTTAAATGAAGCGTCGAGCAACGGAGGCTGCTCCTGATGCATACAATTATAAGAACGATAAAAGAGATAAGGGATTAACAAAATTGAAACAATTTGTAAATTGCGAGTACGTGTGTAGTTAGGAAAAAACGAATAAGAATAAGAAGAAGAAGAAGAAAACAAAACGAAATGTACGTTAAAAGAATAGCCGAGAGCCTTGAAAAAATGGAAATTATTTTCGGGTTCCTCCGAGTGTTGAGAAATGAATAGTAGGCCAGGGAATTTAGAATAAGTATCATCATAATTGTTTGTCATGAGACCAATACGAATAATCTGTACTCCTCTTTGAAAATCGGGAAACATGGTGGTGAAGAAAAGCACGTTGAATTTGATCCTCGCCGAAATGAATAAAAGTGAATAAAGCTTTCAACAGTGTACTCTCAAATGTTACGAAGCGCCAATTTGTACTCAACAATTGTAGAAAATTCTGAAAGGAGGAGGAGGAGGAGGAACGAGAGCAACAGATGTAATTATGAATGAATTTAAGGTGTACTCACACTCGCGACCGACCGACCCCCCTCTCTTGCCAAATTCAAGTTTTATGAAAATAATAAAAATTGCTCTCCGTCGCGTGTCACCCTGAAAATTGATCCAATAACATATATAAAATTAATCTTTTTTTCTCCCCCTAGATCGTACGTACCGCGACCATTATTGTAAATATTTTTTTTGTGGAATACACAAGTTTTGTTTTTTTGCAAGATATTTATCGATTCTTGCGAGTGATAAAATTAAACTTACCCCCCGGGGAGGAGGGGCGGGGAAGAGGGATAATATTGAGAATAGCGCGGTAATTTATTTCTAAAAAAGAGAGAAGAAAAATTGTAATGGATATTTTGTGATTGTATTATTTATTAATTGCAGCTTTTGAGCCTGTTATTGAGGAGACGACGATAGAATGAAAATACAAAGAAAAAACGAAATGTGTTATGTTTAAATGAAATAATGAATTTGTAAATAAATATTGCGAATAATGAATGATCTCGAGTATATTGGCTGCTCATCTGCTGCGCTCTGTTAAGACGGAGCGAGCGCTCATAGCGGCCATCCCCGTAACCAAAAATTATCTTTGCATCGCCAAGAAGCAGCCCCCTGCTCTCTGCTGCTCTTCGCTCGCTTCCACTCGTTCCTTTGTCTCTTCTCTCGCGATCGACGGGATACCCCCGGACTTTGGGCACAAATATATTATTTTTGCCACTCGCTGCGCTTCAATTGTTTTTTATCACCGGCCCCCGGTATGAACGTTGTTCGGCTGGAGAACGCTCGGGCACCGACACTTGTAAGAGGAGGCCGCGGTGGAAAAAGAAGAAGAATAATACGAAGCAATCGTGACGAAATGATCGTAACGGATAATCAAGTTACCACCAATCTTTTGCCCAAATATGGTAATTTTTAACACGCATTATTAATTCTAGTAAAAAATAAAACAATGCTTCATCAACGGCATCATTATTATTATTATTGTATATATTATATTGTGTCTCATAATGTTAGATTTGCGGAGAGATGGACAGCCGCTCGTAAAGTTGGCCGCCTCTGGTACTACAACAATAAACTGCTGCACCGTAACGCCGAAAAATAATCGACGAAATCATCAGACAACCTCGTCATCTTCGTTTCGAAGAAGCGCCCAACGTAGCAGAGGTGCTGCTGCCCAATTGTACGAAAAACCACTCTTGTTAACGCAAACACTCGGTGGTAGCACACGCGCTTTGACCCTCTTTTGACCTTTATCGACACTCGTCGAAATACGAGAGGATCAATTATCTTTTTTCTTTTATTAAAAGTTTGACAAAAAATGATGAGGTATTGAAAAATCTCTGCAAGTTAATGAAATATTAAATGAATAAAATGTGCAGCAGTTCCGGTGGTCAAACATCGTTCAAGACTTGCTCAACGGATCCAGAGCATTGCGTTATTCTCGGTAAAATGCAACAAAAGAAGAAAAAAAACACTCGCCGCTCACCTTCTCATCGTTGCCTAAACTTTTCTTTCAATTATTTTCAGCTATAACATCCGGTCGAGGAGAGGCTCGAGGGGAAGTCGGGATGGCAGCGATCGACCTTGTCTACCCACACATGATTTTGAGCCAAATCAGTGATTCAAACACGTACACAAACACTTTGACGAGAATACACATTCTGAATCCTGTCGAGGTGGATAAATGATTGAAAAATCCTTTCATTATTAGCTTTGGATAACATTTATTTTCCATTAATATCTCTTTCTCCATCTCTCTCTGTTGTTTCGATATAATTTTGCAGATTATTATGCCGGACACGATGTGCGAAAGAAGCACATGTGGAAACAGTCTCCATCAAGCGATACAGGATAAATTTACGAATGTCCCTTTGACATCGATTCCCCGAGTTCACTTTCACGACAGTTCCGGCATCGATCGAATAAGAACACACTGCGCGCACGAATTTTCCACCGTTGAATTATTTGTCAAGCAAAAGTATGATGAATAATTATAATTTTTCAACTCGACTAAAATGTCGCACATTACGAATATATATATATATAGATATATTATATTGTATATACTTTCAAGATATTACGCACTGGCCGCGGCAGCGGCCGTTTTTAAATACGTCGAGTACATTCAGCACATTGTTTATGCTCCAAAATCCATGAGAATCGAATTCCAAGGATCCCAGAATACGACGATTATCGGTATTCGTATATAATGCGTATATGTGCCAAATTTTCATATATCTCGTACAATACGTGTTATTGTTGTTGTTATTATTATTATTGCAGACATTGACAGTGCTCAGAGTTTAGAGTTGGTTACGTCCGAGCAGAGCGGAGGAAGCGGCAAGTCCAGTCTGCTCGGTGCTCTCGATCGGTGTTCAACGCCGATGGGACACAGACTCATCCGTGCCTCGATACTCCAACCACCCTGCGACACGAGGCTCATTAAAAATCGTCAGGAGTGCGTCGCCGAATTCGTGTCGAATCGTTCCTTCCAACTCGTCATCAGGGTAATTATAATGGATGATGATAATAATAATGATATATCGGAGATAAGTGTTTCCGTGTGCTGCAGCCCGTGATAAAGAGACTCTACGGAGCGAGCAGACTATTGAGCCTGGCGGTAATGACCTGCCAAGCCGACAGTGTCCAGGCTGCTGAAAAAAATCTTAATTACGTTCTGCTGTTGAAAAATATAATCGACGTTGTTCCGGAGCTTCGAGCTATTTTGGAGAGCGGCCAGGCCGAATTTTTCAAAAAAGTCGCCAAAGTAAAGATATTTAATAATACAATAATATGCATATGCGGAATAATAAGAGAGAGAGAGGCGCGGAAAGAAGAAGAAAAAAAAAAAATCATGTCCCGACATTATTGCAGGAGCTTGAGGATCCTCGATTCGAATCGATAAATGAAAAAATCTTAAAAGTCATTAATCCCGAGGCGAGGTCGGTGATGGGTTACACATCGTCGAACATGCAGCGATGCTTCGCCATACGCGCCGGGCTGAACGACACTCTCGATCTGGCGCGTCAAATGTACTGCGAGATAATCGACGACATGCAAAAGTTGGTTGAGGATCTGTCGGAACATCACAATGTTGAACTGTCGCTCGGTTGCAACGCGAATTTGGGTTACCACATCGAGATGAGACTCGCCCGTCCGAGAGACATTAAGACCGTTAAACCGCCAGAGGGATTAATCGAGATCGAGAGGGAAAGAAAGACGCTCCGGATGACGAGCGAATATTTGCTCGTAATGGATCAACAGTGTCGTAGCGCTTGCGAAGAATTGCACGTAATGAGCAACGTTTTGCTCAACGGTATATTAAACGAGGTCAGAGCGGAGGACATTGGCTGTCTCCTCATGCTCAATGACGAAATCGGGGAGCTCGATTTGCTTCTCTCGATGGCCGAAATAAGCTCGATAAAGGATTACACCAAACCGGAATTTGGCCGGGAGCTCGATCTCCGGGAGTCGAGGCATCCGGTAATGGACATTACCGGAGGTGACGCTCCGGTATCGAACGACGTTAAAGCTTCGAGCTTCTACAACTTGCACACGATAACGGGACCGAATATGAGCGGTAAATCGATATATCTCAAGCAGATTGTCCTTTTGCAGATAATGGCCCAGATGGGCTGCTACGTCCCAGCAAAGACGGCCAAATTTCGAGTCGCCGATCGAATTTTTTGCAAAATGTGCACACGCGAGGACATTGAGACGAACGCCTCGACATTTACCCTCGAGATGAGGGAGTCTCAGTACATAATGCACTCGATTACGGCCACCTCCCTCGTCATACTGGACGAGCTCTGTCAAGGGACGACCGTCGAGGAAGGTACTTCCCTCGCTTGGGCCATATGCGAGAAGTTGCTTCGCACGACCGCCTTCATCTTTACAGCGACACACTTTATCTATCTTACCAGATTGTCCGATATTTATAACAACGTAAGCAATTACTATCTGAAAACGGAATCGAATGTCGCCGCCGGCGAGAATTCCAGACTGGTCTATACCCATAAAATTGAGCCGGGTGTCCTTTCCATCTGGAATTATGGGATCGGCCTCGCTGGAACGACGGGTTTGCCCGAAACGATCGTCACCCGGGCCAAAATCCACGCGAAAGAGATTGCCAGGACCATTACGCCATCGGCGGAGACTTATCATCATCATCGATCGGGCCGCCATCCCGGCGGGATAACAAAAACTTTTTACGACCTTCTGGCCGATATGAGCCAGCTTCTGAACAAGGGCCAATTCACCGTGTTCAATGTCGTCGGTATCGTAAATAAGTACAGGATTCCCGAACTTGTGAGAGAGCTAAGAAATTCATCACGAGGAGAAGAAGATGATGAGTACCATCACGAGAATGTCACGATCGAAGCTGAAATTACAAATAATCAAATGCTATGTTCAGAGTCGTCCAAGAGAGATACGTCCACGACACCGACGACGATGAGTCTCGCTCATTCCATCGTCAACACTGACGATAATAAAGAGTCAACGTTGATGCAAGTCGAGAGAGAGCAGCAGCCCACCGGAGTGCTGGCTCGCAAAAAAACAAGGATCATTATTTATAACGAGAGAAGAGATAATTCCAATGTCCTTTATGATAAATACAATTTTTTTGACGACTTTGAAAATAATAATAAAAAGTCGACAAGAATGGACATTTCTTCCGATGCAAACGACACGACGAGCTCTTTATTTCATCGAGGAGAAAGCAGCAGCACGATTACAACCGGCGACTCATTGACGGCGAGTCACCAAACTTTCAATACTCTTTCGCAAACTTCAAAAGTATCTTCCGAAGCCACCACTTTTCATTACATCGCTCGTACAAATGAGCAAGAAGCTGCGATTTTCAGAGCAATCCAAGGAAGTGATTTTCAAGAGGATATGCATTTTTAGGATCAGCAGATTTGCCCGATAAAAATAACTACGACGACCAAACATATTTATTATCTTTTTAGTTCACTATTATCTATTTCACATTCGTTATTATTTGTATAAAAAAAAGAGTATGAGAGATTCTTACCGACGCATAACGATTCTTATTTTATATATATCTCTGGAAGTGTATTTTCTTCTTTTCCGATTTTGCAATTACACTATACCAGATGGATGGCGCCACTCGCTCGATCTGTTACTCAAAGCTGAAAGCTCTCATCAGTCGTGAGAAGTACTCTCTATCAATAAATCACAATAAGATGCTAAAATTTACGAAAATTACGTATTTTTTCGAAAATAACGATTTTTCACATTGGTACGAGATTGTATGATATATACTTACAGAGTAAACAATGACGCGAATAAGCTGGTCACTTTTTAGAGTACCAAAAATACTAGGGTGAGGAGAACATGTATTATTTTCACGTATTTTTGGCAATAATTTATATTTTGAATTATATTTATTTTGAATTTTGATGAGGACAGTTTGTATTTGGAAAAGAAATGGTGGCGCTTATCAGTGACGATTAAATCATTGTTTTACAATGATTTCTTGAACTGGGCATATGCCTGCGACATACTGATGGAGCCAATTTTTTGGTTCGTCGAGAATTTCACTGCTTCCCTGGGACCTGTGAGTCTTTTTTTTCTCTCTCTCTCTCTCTCTCTCTCTTTCTTTTCACACAATATACCGTCCTTCCCTCCCATTTCCACCCTGTAAATCAACGCAAATTACTAATTGAGCTTTTTTCAGATATTTGTGGTTATGGTGACATTATTGACAGCTGCAATTGTTATTATTGCCTATTGGATAGGATTGCCCTATTGGTGGAACAAGAGTCCTCTAGCTACAGTTTTTTTACTAATTGTTGGAAATTGGTTACTGGCCAACGTCTGCTTTCACTATTACATGGGAGTTAACGTCCCAGCTGGCTATCCGCCTCAAGGTGGACTCATTCCAGAGGCAGTCAGCATTTGCAAAAAGTGTATAAAGCCAAAGCCTCCTAGAACTCATCACTGCTCCATTTGCAACAAGTGTGTCCTCAAAATGGACCACCATTGTCGTATCCTTGATGCCTCTTTATGCAAATTATAATGCTCTTGGTGAAGCGCGCACCATCCTCATTCTCTACAGTAGAATAATCGCTGGAAGAATCATCAATTACTCTTATATTTCCTTAACAAGAAAATATCCAGCATGGCTGAACAACTGCGTTGGTCATTTTAATCACAGACATTTTCTGCAATACATGGCTTTTACAGTTGTTGGAATAACATTTATTATGATATTTGGTGTTGAAATAGCGTATAAAGAATTTTTTCCTGCCGAAGAGCCAGAATTGGACGGTCATCCGGTTCGATTGAATCAATCGCAGATAATACCCATGGTTAGTGTATGAAAAGTATCATTCTTGGCGCGCTCTTACAAACTAATTGGGGACGTCTTTAAATTCCAGAAGGAATCATTTGCTCATTTGAGTGCGGAGGAGGTTGCTCAGATTGCGAGGGAAGCCGAAGAGACAAGAATGAAAGAATGGCGACGGAGGATGATTGTTTTTGCTGGATTGATTTGCGTCGGAGCGTTTGCCGCTCTGGGATCTCTGACCTGGTGGCACGCTGGCCTCATATCCAGGGGAGAAACGAGCATCGAAGCGCGAATAAACAGTACAGAGTCGGATAAGTACAGGCTTATCGGGCGAATTTATGAAAATCCGTATGATTTTGGATCTCGAGAAAATTGGCGAATTTTCCTCGGGCTCCGCGCCAGGTAATTCTTTTCTTTTGTCTTTTACCTTTGCTTATTTTTCGTATATCTTTGTACTTCCAGGAGCTGGCGGCATGTATTATTTCCGTCAACTCACGGACCTTATGGGGATGGTCTCACTTGGGAAACGACGCACGATCGAAAAATTCAAACCTACCAATGCAGCTGAAACTGGATGACAATAATCTCGATGATTAATCATCGACGACGCATCTAGTCAACAATAATTCTGTATCGTTTTCCAAAACATTTTCTTTTATTGTAAAAATATGGCGCCAACATCCTAAAACGTATACATAATAAAATAATAACTTTTTTTACCTTTTAAGTTTATCTCATACTATGTGTGCGTGTGTCATTTATTTTATTTTTATTTCTCGTCACGGGATCGCGAAAGAGAGAGAAAATTTATGATTTGTTCTTCTTCTTCTTCTTCTTCGTATGCTACACAGCTTCCGAGCTTTCCCGTTAGAGGTAGCAGCAGGACCCTCATTTTTTCTCGAGTCGTCGTGTTGCAGCGTGTTCTTCAAATTACCCAAAGAGCAGCACAACGTTATCGTGTTTTTTTATTCTATTTCATATAGTACTCGTTATATTTGTGATAAAAGTTCAACATCGTACCGGCCACCGTCTAATTAATTAGAATGCAAATCCTCTCTGCGTTACATACATGTATTCTTAAACTTTAAACGGAATTTTATTATTGGGGGCGCTTTGAACAAGAGTCCGAGTTACGCGCGCGCTAACGAGATAATAATGCGAGCGGATCAACACACGCTTATTTCGGACAACGAATCTGAGATGGAAAAACGGCGGCGAGTATGACTTTATTATAAAAGTATATTACATTGTGAAGCAGATTATGCGGATGCTGTGAGCGTTATCGCATCGTCAAGGTAAACAGGGAGGAGCAGAGGGAACGAATGTAATGCGCATATAACGATAAAGCGTGTCCGTATATTGTGCCCGGCGGCGCTTATTGCTCATGAGAATATATTGTAGTATAACTTTGTGGGCAATAATATTAAGTAGCGGTACAGTGCGGAAGCGACGGCGGCGGCAGGAGGGGGTGGTGGTGGTGGTGGTGGTGGTGGTGGGGGGGGGGGAGGATCGTGAGAGTCGTTGAAGGCGACTTCTCGGCTGCTCAGTCAGTCTGTCCGCGGCCGTCCGTCAAGTTCGTCAGGGAGATCGAGTGCGCGCGCGTGCGGCGTTCGTCATCCGATCTCGAACGACACGTGTGTGTCAAACAACGCGTGCGTATATTATTATTATTATTATTATTATATTGCACATGCACCCGAATGTTGGCCGAGTGTGCTGCCGAGATGAAATAATAATACACGAGAGAATTTATTCACTACTATCGGGGGCGTAATAGAAAAAAAAAAAAATTAAGTTACTTTTGTATATATACATATATAAAATAGCGCGCGGCGAATGGTGGATACATACCATAAGGGGGTGTCAGGAGTAGTGTCGTGGAATGCAGATACATGATATATAATAATAACAACAAGTGCATCGGAATAATATACTAGACGGATATATAAGCTCATCAGGGGGGGGGGGGCGGCGAGTGAGGCGAATTGTTTGTTTTATTTAAACATCAGCCTAAATAAATAATAATAGAGAGAGATTAATAATAATAATAATAATAATAATAAGGGAATAAAAGAGTGAATCGGGGGCGCGAGAGATGAATCGTGGTGACGTGTGGATGTTTCACCTCCTCCTGGGAATCGTGGCCCTTGTGGAATTTCATTCGGCCCGATGGAACGTCCAGGCTTTCAATGTCGAGACGAGACACTACACGAGTTATCGCAAAGAGCAGAGCAGCATGTTCGGCTTCTCCGTGGCCGAGTATCGCGACAGGAACAAACGAGGCTGGTCAGTCATTCTTTCTTTCTTTCTTTTATATTGTACTATTATTCATCATCCCCGCGATGCTGCTCAGCATTTAAATGAAAAGTTTGCGCGGCAATAAGATATAATATATGTATATATTATCATTTATATAAGCATCAGGGTATATAAAACAATAAGCTGCTATACTTATTATTTATTGCATCAATAAGTATATAATAAAAATACGAATAAAGAGACTACTCCGATTAAACAAAAATCGTCAGTCTCTTATTTCTCGGCGGATTTATAATATAGTATTCTCTTGCCAAGTTAATGCTATTCTTTTATTAGTCTCGTCGCAAAAACTTTCTTCCTCATCTTTTTCTTTTCTTTCGTCCAACGCATCGGTGCGTCTTTACGAGCTTCCTTGCGCCATTAATCTCAACGTCACCTCGTGCGGTTTCTCCACAACGGGCAGAAAGCTCGCGCTCCGGATTAATTTTCCAAAAACGGGCGCGTAACGAGCGGGGGGGGGGGGCGGTTATTTTTAATCGACATATCGTGTTTCGC
Organism: Cremastinae sp. A BG-2022a; assembly: GCA_030522545.1. Lineage (NCBI taxonomy): Eukaryota > Metazoa > Arthropoda > Insecta > Hymenoptera > Ichneumonidae > Cremastinae sp. A BG-2022a. Next base: position 66 of record JAPYYW010001352.1, on the reverse strand, counting down.
AAAATTTTCGAAACTCGAAAAGCGTTTCGCCGCATTATCTTGATATTCTTTTGCTATATATATATA